>JAOWBP010050621.1:48450-58947 GCA_028571105.1 Tragopan temminckii
TTGGGGAGAGTTCGATGCCCTTTCTTGTTGTGCTGCACGTCTTCCACCTTTTTCTGAAAGCAGAGTGATGAACATCAACGCCTCGGAGGACAACTGAGGTGACTGCTGAAAATACTGGCTTTTCAAAAGAGCAAAGTGAGCACAACTGCAGCAAGCCTGACAGAAAAGCCACAACTCTGGGGAAAAGAAAGCAAAAAACAACTCCAAACACTCAATGTTTGGCTTTTGGAACAGCACAACAGAAAATTGCATTTTTTCCTTTTATTTTTCCTAAAAACAGAGGGCTTTAATTAAAGACTCCTTGAGTGCCTCTTCTTGATTGTGAATCAGCTCATCTGCTGCAACTTTAGGATAACATTGCAGTCAAGGTGCCAGACTTGACAATGAGACCTCAGCATTAAAGTAACCTCAATTTCATTTTTGCTTTGTGAGTAAGAGACTGTCCTTTGTACAACCCAAAGCAAAACTGAAGACTCTGGAGACTTAAGCTTAAGTTGAGCTTATGCTGGAAACTTTCAGGGTAAATCAGATTAAAGTGACCGAAGATAACTTCAGCAAGGAGAAACAGCAGTGACAGAACTGCCACCCTCAAGGAGAGGAAGTGTCATTGCTGTAGCTCAAGGGGGTAACTCAGTAAGTAATTTGCATGTTACATCCAGAAAAGGTTGTATTCGAGAACAAGAGGCAGTAAATGCATTAAAAAGTCATTCTCTGATCCGTGACTCAGAGGATGGCAACAACCCCAAGGGGACTGAGAAAGACATCTACAGGAACAGGGAGCCGCAAATTGCTGCCAGCAAACCCTTTCATACCTGCTTCTTTTCTGATTTCCTCTGCCCATCTGCTATGAACCGTTCATCATCTTCCACAGCCCTTTTGTCTTCCTTACACCTCTCCTCTCTCCTCTGAACATCCTTAGCCTCAGCCCACCTCTGCTCGCACTCCTGCTGCCTTCGGAGCTCTTGCTCTCGCCTCTGATGCTGGAAGAGAGCCAGGGAATAACACCGCTTATTTTGTTTCCCTTTTATACCCACCAATTATTTATGCCAGTAGTCATTAATCATAAGGCTCATTTCCTGAGGTGCAGGCAGTAATACGGGATACCTGATCACAGCACAGCAGGAGCAGACAGCCACAGATTGTCACCACAATAACTATCAAATTTGAAATGAAACCTTTGCCCTTTTGGCAGCTGAGGGCTGATTTGCCATTCATTTAGGCAAGTATGTGAACTTTTTTTTTGTGGTTGACAGCTAATCTTTCTGTCATTTTGAGAAGGAAGGGTTTTCTGAGAGTCCCCCAGTATTGCTGGAACAGCATCATGCTTCACAAATGCCACTGCTTGCACAATGTTTGAATTTCATCAGACGCCCCTGAGAAGAGATCCGTTGATGATTTAGCAATCCCTGCCACACCATAATGTGTAAGACAGCTGAAAGGGCGTCTTATCTTGTAACATCTTAAAAAGAAGCAGAGCCAGAACTCTGGATCAGGAAGAGAGACTCACAATGAACAACGCACAAGAGAAAGAAAGCAGGACCTCTCTCCCCACCTGCCTGGGCTTCTACAGCCAAGCTCAAGAGAAATGTCCTGCATCTTCAGCTCCCAAAGCTCAGGGCAGATTGTCAGCAGAAAAAGAACAAAGCCCTTTTTATATCACTTAATATCATTATGTTCAAAAGTGATACAGTTCTCCCAATGTTAAAGACTGCATGACAGGTTGTGCTGACAGTTTAGCACAGCCTTCTTGCCTTTCATAGCCTGCTCTCTACAGGCATATTTTTCATTTGTGAGGGGATGTGGAATAACAATGCAAGCCAGTCCCTACATCCTCCAGCCTCCTCCTCTGCTCTTTCTGCTGCTCGATGCGTTTCTGCCGCTCTGTCAGCAGCTGCTTCTTGTATTTCTCCTGGTCTTTCAGCTGTTGCTGCTGGCGTTGAGGGTCAGAACGGTTTTTGTTCTCCTGCTGCAGCCTCAGAAACTCACGACGGAGAGTTGACTCCCCAGGGAGATTAACTATGGAGCTGAAACAAAATACAAGTTTCAATATGACTAAACATAATATTAAAGCAGGGAGAATACAAGGAACTGCTTGTTGTCCTATATTAGCAAATGAAAATGATTTGATAAATCTCTGCCATGTTGACTATGAATCTGCATGCAGCAGCCTGTTATGCTCAGCATTTATATTCAATAGCTACAAAACAGTTAAAGCTATCAGAGTAGATACAGTAGATAAGGGATTTAGAGTAAGGTAAAAAAGCAAATCTGCATAAGGAGAGCTGCCTTCAGTGAGAACAGGCTGGCCAGCCAAATTTTATATTCTAATCATAAAATTAACCTTGGTTCTCCTTCATCTTCATTCAGCTCATCATCTTCCTCCTCACTTCCACTGTAATCATAGTCCGTTTCTTCTATCAAAAAAAATGAGAGAGAGAGAGAGAGAGACCAATAAATGCCAGTGGAGGACATTGTTATTGAAGATGTTATCTTGAACTTGGCTTCTGAGCGCTAAAACTGAACTACATAGAGCTCATCAGGAATTTAAAAGCCCTAAGTTGCACTAAGAGGCTGAGTGGATGCAGCAGAAGATATTCAAGTATGCAACACAAAGGCTACTTCAGACCATGGGTCAAAGGGCCCCTTTACGTGTTTTCACTTTTTCCCCGCACTAACTACATAGGTTTTGCAAAACTAACTTGCTTTTACAATCTGCAATAATAAGCTAAGCCCACTGCGATAGCCAACCCTCCCAACATTAGCAGCAGAGTCATTTCATGTATAAATTTAGATATGGTATAAAAGACTTATACTGACCTTTCTTGCTACTGCATGCCTTCTGCATAAATAAACTGAGGTCTTTAGTGAATCTGTGTTTCTTTTTGTACTAAAATGAACAATCTTAATGGGGATAATCAAGCAATGTTAGTTTTGACACCGCAGTTCAGGAGAAGGTGACCCACATTTTTCAAGTTCTCTTCAAGAGTACCATGGAGGTAACTCATAAGGGAAGACTTCAAATTAGCACGCCATACAGCTAAAATACAGAGCAGGACCAAAGTGGGACTTACTTAACTTTTTCTGGCACCAGTATTTTGAAGTGCATAGTCTGGCAGTTTCACATTGTTCTTTCAGGGGAATTTTGATTAAAACCAGCACTTTCCAGGTCCAACTGTAACTACTTATCAACATGTGATTGTTATCACATCTTTACTCCTTCAAGTACATTTGTGAAAACCTTTTAACAGGATGTCTTTCCATTTGAAAGTGCCCACAGCTGAAAGAGGTGACAGAATTTTCTACAATGGAGTGACAGTAGGTGTGGACAAAGGAAGGGCAACTGATATAGCCTATCTGGACACGTGCGAGGCTTTTGATATGGTCCTGCACCACATCCTTATCTCAACATTGGAGAGATATGGATTTGAAGGCTGGATAAAGAATGGGTTGGATGGTCACTGCCAGATAGTTGTGGTCAGTGGCTCTATGTCCAGGTGGAGGCTGGTGACAAGTGGTGTGAAGGACATGGGGTCCTGGTAGACAAAGAGCTGGACATGAGCCAGCAGTGTGTGCTCACAGCCCAGGAGACCAACAGTGTCCTGGGCAGCGTCAGCAGAGGGCTGGCAGTGGGCAGGGAGGTGATTGTCCCCCTCTGCTCTGCTCTCATGAGGTCCCATCTGCAGTACAGCATCCAGGCCTGGGGCCCCCAGCACAAGGAGGATGTGGGGCTGTTAGAGTGCCATGAAGCCATGAAGATGCTCATAGGGCTGGAGCACTTCTCCTGTGAAGAAAGGCTGAGGGAGCTGGGCTCGTTCTGCCTGGAGAATAGAGGGCTCCAGAGAGACTGCACTGTGACCTTCCAGTACATGAAGGGAGCTTACAAGGGGAACCAGCTTTCTACCTGGTTTGATAGTGACAGGACAAGGGAAAATGGCTTTAAACTAAAAGAGGAGAAATTTAAGTTAGATATTTGGAAGAACAACTTTACTCAGGGTGGTGAGGTGCTAGAACAGGTTGCCCATAGAAGCTGTAGATGCCCCATTGCTGTAGGTATTCAAGGACACGCTGGATGGGACCCTGGGTAGCTTGAACTAGTGGGTGCCAACCAGGGCACAGTAGGGGGTTGGAACTGAATGATCTTTAAGGTCCCTTCCAATCCAAGCCCTTCTATAGTTCCATGATTCTATGACTACTGGAGTCAGTAAATTTACACTGCAACACCAATTTCATTTTAGGCACAAATATTCCTGTTGTCAAATCAATACTTAAGAGTTTAAAAATTAATTTATCATCTTTACAGCACTTTGTGAGTTTGCCCTCCTAGTCACTAATCTCCACAGTGCCCCTCCCATTGGAAAACACACAAGAGAATGAGAGGTGAGAGGGTAGGGAAAATAACAGGTCAGCAGGCTACTTCACTCTCTGCTGCATATCAGAGTGTGCACTGACATAAGGACCATTCCCACTCCAACACTGCTTCTTCCAAGTTTTGCTCTGAAGAAAAGGAACCAGATCAATTTCTCTCTTTTACTTCATGCATCTGGTATAAAAGCCAATCAATTATATCCCTGTGCGTGTCACTGGATCTTGGAAGCCTTTTCAAGGACTTGTACACTTCACTACAAAATGCTTCTGCCTCCAAAGAACTCACAAGCTATAATTAATTTACTTGTTGCATCACCATATAAAGGTATCAGGAACCAAGAGATGAACTGAGACTAGGAAAGGCTCACTGGCTACAGTTTAGACACTCTATTTAGAAAATAGAGGCCTAAGCATTACTTGGACTCTGGTCACATTAGCACTTGGGTTGTGTCCAGTGAACCAGCATCAGTCAACTCTTGAAGACTTGAGCATTACACACCACCGTGGATCAAGGCTGTTGCAGAGATTTGCAAAACGACCCCACTGCTACTAGCAACAAAACCTTCTCAATTTTTTCTGGTACCAGTACTTGAGGTGTATCTACTTTTTACTCCACCATAAGAAATCAGAAAAGGACCTACTATTTGCAGTGTCTTTGACTTCCCTCCCCCTTTTTTTCCCTTTTTGCCACATTACCTTTTTCTCCTTTCTTCTTCCTGGTCCTATCCAGGTGGTCTTTCAGCATGATGCGCACTTGCCGTTCATTCTGCATGTCTCGGATAAAAGAGTGCTTAAGCAAGGTCTCAGTAGACGGACGATGCAAATAATTTTTTACAAGGCAGCTTTCAACAAAATTAAGGAATTTCTTTGACCTTAAAAAGACAGAAAGACAGGGTAAAATAATAAGCCTTTCCAATTGGTTTGCCAAGCACTACCCCAGAGTGACAAAAAGCAGTACATTTGCAAGGCTTCATTTTGTACTGGGACTAAAACTGCAGTCACTCATGTCAGCCTTCAGCGACTGCAATGGGTGCCGCAGATTATCCAGAGATCAAAAGAACAGGGTTGGTTCCCAAAGGTAAACTACTTCTGCACCCATGGCTCACCCCAGCACCACAAACAGTGGAGGAAAGACAAGAAGATCATTGCAGGATTTAACAAGATCATGATTTCTTGGACAAGAGAGCTAAACATCATCCTAAGCCTGCTGCTGCAGAAATTACACTTTGCATGTCTTTTTACCATTTTCTGGATTTCAGCTTTGGGGGCGGGTTGCGCGGGATGAGGAAGAGTGCTCTCATTGGGTGCATGTCACACAGGGCTGCAAAGGAGACCACAGAGTTAAGCACACATCCCCACGTCCAACCACTGCCACCCACGCAGACCCAACCACTTCTCCCACTTCCTACAGCACAGCACCTGCTGCAGGACCTCACTGTTAGTCAGTGCAATTCATGCCAAAAAATGAAGTCTCAGAGTACAAAGAAAGCTTTCACAATGATGCGCTGCTTTACTGGTCGCACGAGATTTAGCTGAAAGAAAGGCTGCATGGTAACAACAAATGCAATTTTATTCTGATTTTTATACGTGAGGCTTAAAAGGATATTATAAAAACTCACAACTTTAGTATATCAAGGGGTAATTTTACATAAATTTAGGATTGAAATATGTATATAATTTAATATGCTTTGTTTACCGTTCAGATAAACAATAAGATACATTTTCATCAGACTCCTAGCTGTATCATTCACGGCATAAAAGAAAATGCAGGATGAAGAAATGTGATGCAAATTGGAGAGCTCGTGAACTGTGTCAGTGGAGCAGAGCATAATGGCTTAGCACATATTTCATCTATTCTGTGTTTCAGGAGCAGGAGCACCATTATTAGTCAATTTGCAACAGACCCTACCAATGCATTCAGATGCTGGTTTATCTTTCCAGCCCACTGTACTTCTGCTTAGTGCTACTGTTACAGAAATGTAAAACCACAAATAACTCTGCAGAAAAGTAAATACCATAATATCTCATATACCAGAGCCATTTTGTGTGGAATTACAAACAAGTCCCTGTCTGTCACGAAGAAATATTGAGGGTCAGAGGTCTTCTTTCACAAAACAGAGCTACTGAATGACAACTGGTAGGATCTATATGGAGGCTGATTTCTCATGATATGCAGGTGTTCAGAAGTGATTCTCTTAATAGAAATAGATTTGCAGCATTGCAGAAATAGTAAAAGCAAGACTATGGCTTATGGTTATGCCTTTATTGCCTTCTATTTCTTTCTTTGCCTGTAGCTGCCTGCCATCACTTCTCACATCTGAGTTGACTTTTTGTCTTTTTCCTCTGCATTTTCAACAGTTTGTGATATAGTGCGGGTGGCAGTTCAAAGAAGTCTGGTTTCTGGATATGGGTCCTATCACCTCATGTAAAACAAGAAAAAAAAAAAACACAACACAATGCAATAGAATATAATCTATTACATTTTCCTGCCAAAAATAGTGATAACATCAATTACAAGTGGAATGAGGAATTAGCATGTGAAGCTACAAAGTCTCTCTCAAAGAAAACTGCACAGACCCACGTCTCAGGCCGAAGCTAGGCTGGAGCACTGTTTCTGAAAGTGCTCCTCAACTCCAGCTGGATCTGGAGCATTGCTAAAAACCAAGCTGGACAGGAAAACAGCCAAAAGTGTTTCTTAAACACAGCCTACGTGCTCTTGAGCTCAGGCCAGGGTATAATTTATTTCATCTCCTGTGCTCCCGGCAGTGACCACGTACACCCTCACAACACAGCTGTTCCACGGGTGCAGGGGTGAAACAACCGGTGTTCTGCAGAAACAAATGATGTACGAGGTCTGTGCGACCACCCTGCAGTCACTGATTTCTGCCCAGTGCCTGTGAAACACTAACCAGAGTAGTGAGGGGACTGCAAGGGTCTCCCAGCACACTCCTGCTGCTTGGCGTCATGGACTGAAGCAACTACATGACACAATATAAATATAAATATAAAGCTAGTAAGAAATCAAGAGTGAAATTGAGGAGGGGAAACAGGGACTTAGGTGTGGGGAGAGGACAGCAAGAGAGCTGAAATAAGAAAAATTCAGAGATTATTTCTAAGGATCTAGCCAGAACCAGAGCTCTGTACATCTGTGCATTAGTCAAGCGTGAGTTATTTTAATACAGAACATGTTCAGAAAGCATAGAGCCCCCTCCCTGAATCAAACCACTTACGAGGAGCTCCTTCAGCCATTTCAATAGCAGTGATTCCCAAAGACCAGAGGTCGCTCTGCAGGAAAAAAAACATTGCATGTTGCAACTTGAAACACTCAAGCTTTTTTTCAGTTTTCCTTTGTTCCCCTAGAATTCTCTTGGATCAAGTCATTTTTGTGTGAGAGCAACACACATTCTGCTCCCTCCCTTTCCCTCCTGAGCTTTTAGGAAAGAAACGTGCTAGTAGCCAGAAGCTTCCCATTCCCCATGCAGTTGTGAATAGCTGATTCATCATTTAAGCAGCCAGCTCTAAAATGCAAACCTTTTGCATTCATAAAACCCAAGAGCTGGAGTACAGCAGACACCATTTAACTATACAGCTTACATCTTTAAGCTATTGCTGCGAGGCAGTGAGACACAACACTGGATGATCTTGAAGGTCTTCTCCAACCTTGGTGATTCTATGATTCCATAAACAGTGTCTCGCGCTCTATTCCAGGCCAAAAAAATCTTTGTCTTAATGTTTCTATCACAGTAGTCATTGCTGAGTTTCTACACTGACAAAGCTTAAATTATAGTTTGACTTTCTGTCCACAAAGTTTGCAGTCACATATTTTTGGGCACACGGAAGGAAATTCAGGCTGGAGTTTTCATTATCAGCTTATCTGAATGCTAAAGGCCAGATTTTGATCATGAAAAGTCAATTGGGAACACAACCAGCGACTGTAAAAAAAAAAGTCACAGGCTTCTGCTTGATTAATCATGTACAGTATTTACTATTTTTTGGTGTCCAAAAGTAGTTACATGAGAGGCATGTGACCAAACTAACCTGCAGGGTTTATTTAAAATTATATTTTATAAGGGTGCAAGAGAAGACAAATCTTCAAAGATTAGCAGCTCATATCCAGCCTGGCACTCTGTCTAAACTTGACAGTACCAACAGAACCTTCTCAATTCAGCTGCTCTGAACTGTTTCATGCAAGCTGGAAGCTGGAAACCTGTTTGTGTTACAGTTTGTAGAGACAACTGAGAATATAACTAATGGGACCCTGACTTGCTATGAAATAAATGACAGAAAGTTAGAAAAGTCTTCTAGAGGTAGCACTGCAGGCTCTGGGGATAATGGGAAAAAGAACCAGGCTGCAAAGTACTGTGGTTTCTTGTTTCAAGGTGTGAGAGGCAGACAGCTGAACTGGAAAATGGTAGCAGTGTTTGAAAGACTGATGTGTATAATAGGTACACACGCACATTTTTTTCACTGATTTGTAATAATTTTAACCACTTTTTATCAGAACAAGAAGTTACAGACACTGCAGAATGGCTTCCTGCTACTTTCTCCGTTGTATCAGTTATAAATCTCTGTAGAAAAATCAGTCCTGTGCCACCTTCTGAGTCACAGCATCGTTTGTGTGGATGTTTGTTACTGAAGGCAGGAAAACCTCAAGAAGTAGGTGTGCACGTTCCTAATGCTTATATCTTCCAAAAAGAAAATCAAGTGGTTTCAGAAAATGAAGGCAAGATTCATTTTCTGAGGTTTCAGTATGAGATTTACATGGTATGAAAAATAAAATAACATCCAAGAACATTCTTTGGTCATGACTGCCACTCACAACATGACTTCACACTGCCAGTGCAGCGCAGAAGGTCTCGGCAGGGGAAAATCATAGCCCCTGAAACAGGAGAAAACGGAGGTAATAACAGGCTCTTCTAATAAAATTTCTGAAGCCACAGTTAGAGTAGCCAAGTGGCAACCAGGAGAACACCAGCACCAAGAGAATGACCAGGGGAAGGGCTGCTCAGGAAGCCATCCCTGGAGACCACCTTGAAGCCTAAGTGCAGGCAAACGAACGACAACACTGCTGGAAATAATTCAGAGGACAAAGAGTCGTAAGTCTCTTCAGAACAGCATCAGTCTATTAACAAAGGAGAACCAGAAAAAGCATACGAACAGCTGTTACTGGTATCCAAAATGCAGAGCACGCTGGTCATCTCAAAAGATAAATTGTTCTTTCAATGAATAAGTTATCATTAGATGCTTGCGCAGGAGCAAAAATGATGTCAGGGACCACTGAACTAGTGCATATAACAAGAACAGATAAAGCCTCTGTATTCACCCAGTCTTTTCTGTTGAGAAATTGGTGGTGAGTAATCAGCAGCATTAGGATGGGTACTGCTTGTGGGTCTGGACAGGTAACAATTCCCACCTCCTCAGCACTGGTGAAGTCACATCAGAAGGGCTGTGACCAAATCTTGACTGCATGTGTGCAGCAGAGGCCACAAAGATTATTAGGGGCTTAGAGCTGGGAGGCTCCAGACTGGACTATTCAGGGGATCTTAGCACAAATTCCTCATGGGAAAAGAATGAAGAAGACCAAACCAGTCACTTCTCTTTTCAGTGTGGCCAGGGAAAGGAGAAGAGGCAATAGGTACAAACTGAAATACAGGAAATTCTGTTCAAACATAAGTCTTATTTACTGTGACAGTTGTAAACACAGGCACAGGTTGCCTGGAGATGCGGTGGGCTCTCTAATGTTGAATATATTCAAAACCTGAGTGGACATAAGCCACAAGTGGGCAGCCTGCTCTGGCTGACTCTGCTTCAGTAAGAGTTTCCGTAGACAACCTCCAGAGGTCCCTTCACCTCTCAGCCATCACATGAACAACCAGAAATCATTCTGGGATGGAAAACCACTTGCAGTTGCATGTTTATAAATGAGTGATGAGTTACAGTAAATATTACCAACTAAATCAGGATTTACACAGAATCATACAGAATCACAGAATGGCCCGGGTTGGAAGGGTCCTCAAGGATCATGAACCTTCAACCACCCTGCCACATGCAGGGTCACCAACCTCCCCATTTAATACTAGACCAGTTAATACTAGACCAGGCTGCCCAGGGCCCCATCCAATCTGGCCTTGA
>JAOWBP010050622.1:0-18657 GCA_028571105.1 Tragopan temminckii
TGAAGAAAAGTCAGGCTCTTGTGGTCCCTCTAAGTGCTGAAACATGATGCAAATATACATTTATTTTATCTTATTATGTCATGGAAATGGAAGAAGCAAGGTACCTCCAACAACACATTCAACATGAAAACCAGTTAATATCCCTTTGCAGCAGTCTTGCAGCTAAAGTATATCACTTACACACCATTTTGCTCAGGATTTTCCTGAGCAGTGGTGAAATTGCTCCAGCTTCTCACTGCTTAAGAAATGTGACCTTACAGCCCTTGACGTAACTTCATGCAAAGTGTTCAAAACCCCAACATTACTTGTAAAGAGCACGTAACATTTAGCAGGTTATTTTAGAAGCCTTCCCTAAAAGACAAGTTACAGTGTCAGAGGCAAGGAAACAAAGAACAGCATTTGCAACTAACCAGGCTGTAGCTATATAGGACAACAAAGTCACACCAGCATTCTTTAGTATATTAACATGCCAGTAATATTTACCAGTCACACTTTCCAGTTCTTGTCCTTTGACCACCCATGGAAACCAGCCTGCAAGGAGAGGAGAGTGAAGAAAGGAGAGAAGTTTTCATGAAGTTTGTTATGAAATGCTTGTTTATCCAGGAGACACCACCCACTGCTGAAGGGAGAAATGCTCTTCCCTCTGCCTCAGCCCCTGCTGCTGGTTGGTTTTCTTTAAAGGCATTCAGACACAGTGAATTCTCCATCTGCTGATTCCACCAGAATTGAAGGCTGGGCAGAGTAAGAGACTGTAAATACCTCCAAATCTACCTGACTTTGCACTTCTGCAACACTCTTTGATATATTTTGGTAACAAACTGCTCTCTATCTGTGTTTTAGAGAAAAAAAAGAGGAAACCGACTCATAGAAATTGTTTGCTTGGGGTCACAAAAGTTTCATACATTGGCACAGTAAGCAACAGATTGCATGCCTCTTTTAGCAAATAATTATCTGGTCCACCATCCTCCCTGAGTACCGAGCAGAGTAGAAGATCTTTTCCACACTCAGGAAGGCTTGGCTGTGTGTGTTGTGTGGCAGAGGAGGAATTGAAATGGACTGCTCATTTATCCAAACATAATGGATGAAAAGCTGCTTCCTCCAGCAGCCAGGAATATGAAAATATTTCCTGCTAGACACAGAGAGGGAAAATGTTTGCATACTTGGGGATGGATTGAAGGAAGGAGTTGGCAGGAAAAAGACAGTGATCTGGGGCACTGCAGGGATGTGTGCAGGACCAGCCCAAGGCACGGTACATCCTGCTACATCTTATGGACTCAGCCTTTAGCTTTCTACTCTTAATGGGAGTAGTGCATGAGTAAAGACTATCTGGTCTGGGGTTTTATTCTCAGTCCTTCCTCATTCCAAGAGCCATTACTTGCAGAATGCAGAAGGACTCTTGGGATTTCTATTTAATCATATTCTGTGGCATAAAAGGACTATTCTGTTCCACACCCAGCTGCCAGCAAGGGCTCAGCTGCTGGTTGTTGATCCAGGGAGAGCCAAATACATATCATTTACATACACAGGGTAGTGGAGCCCCATACTTTTCCAGTTCTGGCTAATTTCCTAATGGTAATAAACATAGGCAAAAGATCTTCACTTTCTTGATGGTTTCTGATAAAAAGCAAGAATTCAGGTTCTGACCTAAAAACAACTTTTAATTTTGAAAAGACAGTTTTACTACCCTTTCTTCCCCCTGCAAGATGACTAGAAAACTGGATCAATTCTAAAATGACAGGACATGAATGAAGTAAAATCTCAGAGTACAAGAACAGGGGACAAAAGAGGTGAATTTCTAGACAGATTTTCAATTACTTCAATCTGTATTTGTTCTGGTAATCAATTCACATGCTTTATAAATGCTTGCATTTTATTGTTCAAGTTGCAGTAAATTCACCCTTGAGGTCTGACAAAACTGCAACCTTAACTCACCAATCTGTAGATGAACCAAAACTGAAAAAGACAATGAAAGACCAGATGGTGGTTACTGTTACTATCCAAGTTAAAACAGAATTCCTAAAACAAAATACAGAAAAGTAAGAAATCCTCATTTATGGTATTCTTCTGTGCATCATAGACTTTTTCTTTTTACTTTCAGGG
Organism: Tragopan temminckii; assembly: GCA_028571105.1. Classification (NCBI taxonomy): domain Eukaryota; kingdom Metazoa; phylum Chordata; class Aves; order Galliformes; family Phasianidae; genus Tragopan; species Tragopan temminckii. The sequence goes on from JAOWBP010050622.1 coordinate 2,101, forward strand.
GCCAGCTCTTGGATGCCTCCCCTCCTAATTCATAGTCACAAACATAACATCCTCTTTGAGATAACTACCATGCCTGCTTACAGGAAAAAAAAGTGTTATGGGAGCAAAACTGAGCTCCAATTAAACTCCTATGCACAAAAAACAGAGGAAGTCCATCTTCAGCCATCTCATACAGCATGAGGGGAGTACTGATGAGAGTAGATTGGAATGATCTGATTTGGATGTAATAGTTGCAGTAATCGGTCTCTTATGTGCGGTCATTCTGAGGTGAAACTTTTTCCACTCACTGGTGTTAATCTTTTGCTGTCTGTCCTGAGAATTCTGACTCTGATGTCTCATGCTGATCTCTCCTTTTTTTTTTTTTTCTTGAAATTTGATCCCACTTGAATTTTTGCAAAAGATACACCAACAAAAGGATGAAGTAACAAAACAGAACAAAACCAAAATAAAGTGGAAGCTAGGTTTTCAAAACAGAAACACAAAGATGGACAAAATTTATTGGCAACAAGAAGACCTGTCTAGAAGTGGGGGCACTCTAGCAGTAACCACTGGTGACATTAACCTTTTCACAATTACAACAGAATACATTTTGTGGAGTATTGGGAAATGCTCTGCAGATCATGCAGACACAGGTTGTCAGATATATGAAGTGCAGCACAATCTATAGCATAAAGCACTGCTAATTCTCTTTCTAAATTCCAGACCTGGATGTTCTGCTTACTCAAACATTCTTATAGTGCAAACTTCGGATCTCTGTCTCATGACTCCCACTATTTACTGGGGGATTGAACCAGTCCCTAGTTCCTAAATTTTTCTTTATAGCCCTGTATCTACCTTCTTCTTTCCTGTTCAGTCCTTCCCCCTTCACCATCCTTCTACATGTCTCTGTCTTTCTCCTTAGAGCATTGCACTTTAGCCTCTGCAGGACATTCCATGCAGCCAGGGTGGAGAAGAAACCCTCCCCTTGGAGTACAGACTCACCAGCTGGGGACAAGGAGAAAGCTAAGAGACACAGTGCTGTAAAGGTTGCAGAGGTCTTCATCCCTGTGGAGAGGAGGAGAAAGGGGTCAGAAAAAAATAAAAATGTGAGCAGAGATACTCTCCCTTGTAGCCCATAAATTTTGCTTGCTGCCTCCACTTCCCTCTCAAGACCATTTGTTTTTTCTAGCCTCTCTCCCAACTGTCTCCCTTCCAATCTGACCAGTTTTCCAGACATTTCTGAGACATTTTGAACTGAATGTAAAACTCCATCTGCCTTTTTCCTCTTTCCATCTTTTTTCAGCTTCCATCCCTTTTCTTATCCAGGTCGCTAAGCCCCCTCTGCATGCAACCCCAACATGCAAAGTAGTTATCTTCTTCCTCCACTCTCTCCCATTTTAACATTGTTTTAAGGGGAATTGAGAGAATACATAGGATTCCCATCACTTACTGCTGCCCTTGGTCTCCGCTTGTTTCAACAGCAGATGCTCTGTCTTTCTCCTTTAGCAGTTCCCCCCACTTTGGCTATTGGGTAAATCAAATGCAGCCACACCCAGAACATGCTCTACTTTTTATTTTCTTAAAAATGCAATTTTGAGGGGAAAAAAAAAAAAAAAAAGAAGAAGAAAAAAAAGAAAGAGGGAAAGAAAGAAAAAGGAGAAGCCAGTGAGATGGTGGGATGTGGTGTCATCATGCAGCTGGAATGAGAGGGGGGGTAGTGTGGAGCAGCAGCCCACACCCTCATTCCAGAGTTTATTATACTCCAAAGGAAAACTGCTCCTCCCATTCCCCCAGGATGGCCCAGCACCAGAGACGGATTCTTGTGCCAACGTTACACATTCCGATTTTGCTTTGTCCTCCATGCAGTGCTTTCGCTCTCCCTTCTCTCTTCTACATGAAGTCCCGTTTTCCCACTTAGCTGTTCCCTCGATCCTCTTTTTTGACTGCTTCCCTGTCTCACCCTTGTACACCGACAATATGCAGCCCTCTCTAAATTTTCCGAAACAACATGCTCGGCTTGCCACGGTGACAGGATGGGTTCTAGTCTTCCCCCGTGTTCCCCAGGATTGTAGTATTCCAGATAGACGGCCCTATCAGGCATGCGCTGCAAATGATGCTGGCCAGGAGAAATCTGAAACCGCTTAGCCATAGGGACCCGAAGCCAGAGTGGCGGACGGATCGGCGCACTGCGGCATGAGAACAGGGCGGATAGGGACAGAGGGATGGGTGGCTGGACGGGAAAGGATATTCCCACTGTGGCGAAGAGGAGTGCAGAAAGACGATGAGTACAGGGCGGCCCCGCCCGTATCATGGGGGACAGAGTTTGCAGAGGCGAAGGCACAGTGCCTGCATCCCCCTCTGCCCTCCGCGCGCAGATAGCAGCAGGGCCGTCAACCAAACAGCTGGCAGAAACAGTGATGACATCAATCACCGCCCTGCACCAGGAGGAGTGTTCCTGTTCCCAATTCTCGGCAGCAGGATGGGGGCGGGAGTTGGGAATTGGATGGAGGTGCAGATGTGATAGGGATGGGGACGGGAGCAGAGATAGAGAATGAAATGGTGAAAGGGACGGAGATGAGGATGGGGCAGTGATGAAGAAGCGGTAGGGAAGGAGATGGGCACAGTGGTGGGATGGGAGCACCCCAGGGTGTGGGGTAGGGATGTGAATGGGAATAGGATGGGGATGGCTATGTAGAAAGAAATGGGCATGGAGAAGGGGTTGGAAATAAGGGTGGACATGGGGAAGGGAAGGGAATGGGGATGGATATAGGGATGGGATGGGGAAGGGGATGAGGAAAGAAACTGGGGTAGGATGGGAATAGGGTTGGGGAGAAGCATAGGGTTGGGGAAATGGGTGAGAATGGAGATGGGAATCACCAAAGGGAAGGGGGTAGGAATAACGATGGGATAGGGGATGAGGATAGGAATAGGGATGGGAATGCAGATGGGGTGGCAGTGGAGATGGAGATGGGGAAGGGAATGGTAGTGGTGCTGTCAGTGTGACTTGTCCTGTTCTGGAGTTGTGTGCAAGGAGGACAGGGAGAAGGTGCTGGGCAGGGGTCAGCTCTGCAGCACCACTGCTGTTCTGGCCAGTCTGGGAAGGATGGGAAGCATGGAAAGTGTGTGCAAAGGGAAAAAGTAGCAAAATGGGAGAGACATAAACAAACTGCAAAAAGAAAAGCGAAGAAGGAGGTGTGAGCCTCACTGATGCCATCCTTCAGAATTCCTTGTGCTGTTGCACCTCCAAGGACACTGCACATTACAAATGAAGGGAGCAATACAGGTAATCCCACAGGAATTCCCACTAATTCTCAGCCCTTCCAGTAGCCCTGGCAGCTTCTGCCTCCTGCTGCCTTCCCAGGATAGGGGATGGCCCAAGCTCCCTTTACAGCAATGGAGGACAGGAACTTTGCACGGGAAAGATGCAGCCTGTAAGGCTAACCCTTGTTCTCAACAAATTGAAAACTAGGAACAGTGTGTAACTGGAAAAGGAAATCCTTACTGTGCCCTAGCTGCCACAAGGTTACCAAAGTGTTACCTCATGCAACAGAACTGAAGCCAGCACCTCTTACCTAACAGCAGCTGAGCAGTGCTTGCAGCAGTGCTTGCAAGAACAGACAACAATTGCCTGCTTGCTTATTCCTGGTCCTTCTAGGTCTCAGATGAAAAACAAGGCATCACGACATGGGTAGGGGGAACGGGGAAAACTGGACATGAATTACCCTGCTCAGCAGGGCAGTTCTAAAGTGAATCTAGATACTGTTTCACTGGATCTAGATACCACCTGCAGGGACTGCCCAAAACTTAGCACACTGGAGATTCCAAAAGGTTGATCAAACAACAAAAATAAACTGCTGGAAACTATAACAGCTCATTGGTTAGAGGAATCCTCTCAGATCCAAATAGCAGTATGTTTGGGCTATAGCTTTCCACACAGCTTGGTTTACTGTTTGTTTTTCTCTGTGCCTCTTTCAGAGTAGCATGGATAATTAAAATCTGAGAGCTGCTTCAAAAGTAATGCCTCCTATTTTATTATGGTGGCCCGCAACATCAGAGGTGAATGCTGATGGTACGGCAGTAAAGGTTGAACCTTCTCACCAATCTTCTGCTACATTTTGTTGCTGTGTGGTAGATGGCAGCAGAGGGGCACTCTGACAAAATAGCATCTGACACAGAAGTGCATATGAAGCAAATGTGTGTAACTGATTTCCTCCTTGCTGGAAGAAACTGCTCCCACTAATATTCACTGACACTTGCTGAATGTTTCTGAAGACTGAACGGTGGATGTTAAAACAATGAGGCAGTGGTGGTGCGTTTCAGCAGTGATGACAGTGACATAAAAGACAAAGCACGTTCCAGAAGACCATGTAGATGATTTTTATGAGTGTGTCATACAAGTTCATCACTGGTAGAAATGCATAGCTAATGGTGGAGACTATGTAAAAAAACAGTGTTTTGTAGCTGAGAATTTCTCTATCAAACAGTGTTATTGTGATCTTCGTATTTGTTGGAGTTTCTATGGCAATAAATAGGAGGCATTACTTTTGGTGTGACCTACTTTTTGCAGATGAAGACTGTGTGAGTTCTGAAACACATTTATTTGAAAACTTTCACTGATGTCATATGTTGTGGTCTAGCATGTACTGATGTATCACTATATACCACAGATAGCAGAATTCATCTCGGGTCCTAAGGAAGGTTTCTTCAGATTACTTTTGAGCTTTAAGTCTTTTTCTTACTGGAGGATTGTGTTCTCTCTAGGCTGATCAGTGTATGTTAAGGGGACTGTTTTTAGAGCTTGCTGCGGATTGGTGGGTGCTCATGGTGTTGGAATGGATGGCTGTGAAGCAGCTCAGTATCTTTTACACCAGACAGACGGCAGTGAAGCTAAATGGATGCATCCTGCTATATTTGCTTCCTCCGGACACTGGAGGGAGCTGCAGCATACCAGCGTGGCAAGCCACATTTTTCCTCTTGCAGTCCAAGCACGTTCTTGGAAAGTAGCTCTGTGTCTGCAGGCCCTTAGCTGGCATGAACCGTCTTCTTTTAGTTCTCCCATTTTCCGCTGCATTGGACCCACAAATTTTCAACCGTTTTGATTTAGGGGAATCTTGTTATTTTCACCCCATCCCTGCTCTGTGGCGTTCACAAAGATTGCTAGACAGTCCTCAATGTTGGTAGATAAGATTAACTTAATCCTTTCCTTCTAATCCACTTTCCTATCAAATTGTTTTCATGCAGCTGTCCTTCTCCAACAGAAGTACCTTGGGGACATTTGCAGCAATCTGACAGATGACTCAAGGTGAAACATTCTTCCCTCTGAGAAGTCAGACCTCAGTGCCACAGCATGATGTGAAGGAGACCTGTGCTGCAGTAAACTGATAAATCAGTCCATCAGGAAACTAAGACTCAAACTGGAGTGTTAGAAAGCAAGCGTTCTTTAATATCAGTGCTGGATGAATAGGGACTGTCCTCCTATTATGCACGGCTTACACAAAAGATCTTCAGCTTATATACATTACATGTTTTACATATGCTGATGTTTCTCAGAAGTATGTTACATGTTCAGTGGCTTAATTCCAATCAGGACCTCCTATTTCCTCAGTACAAAGATTCAGCAGAACTTCCTTATCTCCTTAGTTCAGAGACATAGCTCTTTCTGTAATCTAAACAAATTGCAGGGCAGGGGTTTCTAACAATGAACACTAGCAAACTTAACAAAATCGTTGTATCAAACAGCACGAATAACTCATAAAGGAAATGTGTCCACATCCATAACGTGCCCTAAGCTGAGCTAACCCCAGCACCTGTATGTGTTTACCTAAGAAGAGATGCAATGACAGTGATTCAGCAAGAAGTTCTCTTCTTTTCAAGTACTGACAGCACAAGGATGCTATATCAATGGTAGCATGATATTTTGGATAAGACACAAAATCAGCCTTCCCAAAAATGAAAATCTCCTGGTGTATTTCACCCTCAGAGATGACTGCATCTCAGCAGACAGGTGCACATCATTTGCAAAGGTCCTGGAGAGGCATTTAAATGCCAGATGAATTCACTCTGTATGTCTCTGTCTTTGCATATCCTCACAGTAAGTTACATCTGAGTAATAAGAAATTAACGGACTGCTGTAAGATGTTCGAATGTATCATTCAATAACGTAGTATTTGGTGATTATTTGAATAGGGGGCTGGTGAAATGAGTGTTCTTGGAATGTACACTGATGACTTCTTGTTTCTGATGGGCTCCACGTCTGAGGTCTGAAACTACCCTGCAGCTGTCTCACAGGTGTAGTTGAGGTCATCAGTGGGGAGGAGGAATGAGCTCAAAGCCTGATCCATCTCCCCAGTTTTGGGAGGTTCAACTCTGACTTCATATCCAGTTCACTGTAGAAGGGGAATACTACACCTCTTGTTGAGTGACAATCATATTTTATGCTGTTTGTGTCTACAAGGATAAGGGATTTTTCACCCCTTTATTTCCAAACAAGCAGGTTTGCCTTGGAATGTCTTGCAGTCACATAATACCCTAAGGGAGTCCATGAAACTAATTAATACATGCTCAGCTCCTCTGAATAATTTCAACACTTGTGAAGAATGAGAATAGGCAATCAGTGAGCTCTGGGCTGTTCGGTGATTTGGCCTTGTTATTTAGGCTTTTCATGGCTAACAAGCCTGCAGTGAGAAGTTGCCAGGATGTTCCTTCTTCCTTGCTGTGCTTCGGCATTCCATTTTCTGCTTTTTCTGTAGTTCTTACTACCAGAAAGCCCTTTCCTTTCTGGTCCCTCATACCATCTGAGGGCCAGTGTTCTCCTGGCTACTTCACATGTCCTTTTGGAATTCCCCTTTCTTCAAGCAGCCGACCTTAAAAGTGGCTTTTCAGGGTCCTTTCTCCAAGACTGTTCTCCCAGGAAGAAATATAACACTTTAAGTGTATCAAACACACAAGTGTCTCTTGTAAGACCAGTTATGTTTGTTCTTATAGATTTTGGATCAAATAGAAACATCATCTTTAATTAAACCAGTGCCAGTTTTAAGTACAGATATGCTGTGGCCACAAGTTAAATGGCAGTAGCAGTTTTAGACATTGATTCCTGGTCTCTTTCTGCTATCTCTTCACATGCCCTGGAACAAAGTTAGCAGGATGAATCCTCCCATCAGAGAGCAGTAATTAGAGCTGGCTAAAGAAGTCACTGCCCTTTTCACACCTCATCCACAACCAGCTGCCTCTGCAGCTCCAGGAGGAAAGGGCCTTCTCTTGAAATGTCTCCTGAACTGTTACTGTAATCTAACACATATGTGTGCTCGGGACTCCAGACTGTAAGTGGTTATTCTGGTTCTACTCAACAACGAATCTAGTACTGAGGTTGCAAAACCATCCTCTGGCTGCAAGTGAAGCAGATGTTAGACAGTAGGAATGTTTTAAACTAGCTCAGAAAGTTCACCAGAGCTGATCCGGTGGTGATTAAGTCACATCTGAGCTTTCTCATCGTTACTTGAGGCCTTAGTTGAGGCTCAGACTTTTGTACCATTTTATTGTCATTTAATAGTCCTAGTTTAGTAGTAGATGGGACAAATTTTGGCACTTTAACTTCCTCTGGCAGGCCAAAGCCAGGACCTGGCCCAGCCCTCTCCCCAAGCAAAACAGCTTCAGAAATCACACACTCAGCAGGTCACCCTGGTGTTCAGATGCAATGGCACTGAGATGTGTACTGTCCTGGGATCCTCATACAGCCTCCTGATTCCAGTAGTGGGAATCTGGGAAGGCACTGGCTGCTACAAGATGCAGTGAATGCAGGATATCCAGTAACACCCAGATTAAGCACTTCGGAGTTAAAAATTAAGGGGAAAAAAAAAAAAAGAAAGAAAAAGATACCCCTATAAGGTCTTAAAATCAGAGCTGGGGACAAGTGTGATGGTTTTTGTAACATTTAGAAAAATATCTATTGTAAGGGCTTTCGAAAAAAATCTGTCCACATCCAAAATGAGCAAACCGTTGAAGTCCTTTTTGGTGTCAGCGATGACAGCATTTACCCTGCTGCTGGAAGGAGGTAAGAAAGGAGAAGAGCAATTGTACTGTGTAGAAGAAATGCAAATTATGCTACCTGCCAGCAGATAAACTGATAAAAGTTTATTTTATGAGAAATTAGGAACCACCACCTTTCAGGTTCTCCATCCCTCCACAGGGATTGTAAATTCTGATTTATTTTTTAAATTTTCAGTTATGCTTTATTACACAATTGACATTATGGGAATTTAAGCAAATGAAGATTTTAGGCATTACTACAACTACAATAAACACAAACTGCTGTCTCTTCTATAGGTATAGTGGGGTTTGACCAGGTTACTCAGATTTTCTCTGTCCTTTCCCATGTGTAGTCACTATTCTGGTTTGATAGTGGACTAGGCATACAATGCTAATGAAAACATCCTAATGTGATATGCATGCATTTAAAAGGAAAGGGACTGCACTAATTTAACCAATCTCAGCTAAAACAGCACCAAAAGTAGACCATTCTGCATCAATACAAACAAGATATCTGTAAAAAGAAAACAACACAGGTGACTAACCCACAGCAATTTGGTAATATTTTTTGCTTTTCTCCGTTGATGCAGCTGTCCTAATACCTACTTTGTAATTAGAAAATAATTCAACTATTCATTTATTATTTCCTCATTTGTAATCATTCTCAGAATAAAAATGTACTGGAATTTCAGTTGCATGCAGCTGCACAGAATATTTGCACTGAAATCAAAGCACATTTGGTTTGCCTGTTGAAGTATATAAATGCTATTTCTTTGTAACAACCTAGCCTGTTTAGCAAGCCTACTGTACCCTTAGTTCTACTTCCTCACCTGCCATCTCAGGTATTCTTTCCAATTTCATCCTTTTTTCCTCCTACATTTTTTAAATTTTTTTCCAATATCCAATATTTTTTCTTTCTCTCTTTATCTCCATATTTCTTCCTTTGTTTCTCTCTTCTTCTGTGCATGTTTTTTTTTTCTTCCTCTTTTCTACTTTTTTTTCCAGCTGTGCTTTCTTCCAGTTTTTCTGTCTGAGCTTTTCCAACCCTGCTTTCTCTCTGTCTCCCTGGTTTTTGTTCCGTTACCTTCACTGAAATGTTGGCAGAAATATTTTTTGTCTTTGAGGCTAAATAAATTACTGAATAAATAGCTAGAAGCAGACAGGAGGTTTCAGTTGCAGAAACTTCTATGTTCTCATGGCATTTCTTCCTCAGCAAAGGAGAGAGTCATGCTCCTGCCCACCCCAGTCCTGCACGGGGACCTTGGCTGAGAGTGATGTATCACACTGCAGCAAGGGCTTGGAGCACTGTAGGGAGAGGAGGGGAGGCATCGGGAGTGAAGGGAGAAGACAGTTTGCCAGTATCAGGACTGGAAGGGTAGAGTGGGGAGTGGTGGAGAGAGAGTGCAGTATGGGAAAGGGGGGCATATCTATGAGGATGTGTTTCTGCAGGCTGCACCATTCTGGCTCTGGTTGAGCAGCCTGGAGAGACAAGGTCTGAAGGGAGGCTGAGCTAACGATGTCAAAAGCAGCATAGGCAAGGCTGTCATAGGGCAGTAGGGAAGCAGGCAGAAAATAGAAAAGCAGTGGGAAAAGGAAAGAGAGGGAGAAAGGGGTAGAGGGGGAAAGAAAGTAAGGCTTGGTTTGCACAGCAATGGTAGAAGAACACAGCTCTTAGAATCTGAATTTCTTTGGAGCTGTAACGGGGGAGACAACATTGAAATGCAGAAACATTTAAAAGGTCAATCAAACAAGGTGAACTGCAAACCTCGTTGAAGTTCACTTCCATTGTACTCCAAAGGGTGCCTTTGGGCAGCAGTGAGGTACATTAGCATCTCTAAGACTACTGGTGATGGTAAGCACGTTGCCAGCATCTGGCTTCAGCAGCTTTGTTGCCATGTGGATTTTTGCAAGGAGGGTGTGCCCTTTTTGTTGGGCACCACAGGGAATGCAACCAGCGTCTCCACAGCATCAACTACAAGCACTGAAACGTTACTCATCGTTCTTGTCTTGTGTTTCTCCTCTTCCTCTTTCATTTTTTCTCTATGCTTCTCCATATGCTCATTATTCTCTGGCCTGATTTTTCTGTTTCCACGCAGCTTCCCTTCTTCCCTTAGTATTTTTCTCTCCATCACTCTCCATCCTCTCTTTGGTAGACTTCTTCCTGCTGCTCCCAGACCCAGTTCAGTGTCAGGTCTCTGTTGCACCTTGCCCAGACCGGGGATTGCAAGGCTGTGGTGCAGCGCTTTCAAAGGGAGTGGGGCCGACACGCGGCAGAGCTACAGCTCAGGACAAGAATGCCTGTCTAGCTGCAGGAGACTGTTCTGTTACAACTTGCCGGAGAAACTCCCCTCCAACGTGAAGCCCTCTCCCGTGCTTGCCCCTCTGACTCCTGCTGTCTGCCTCTTCAACCACCTCCCTCATCCCTCATCCAGCATCATGCTGCACCAGCTGACGTTTCCAGCCACACTGACCCAGTTCTGCCCCCCTGCAGGACTATTCTATCCCCACAATGCCAGCTGCAAAGAGAGCAGGGAAAGGGGAACCTGCACTACGGGTAGCCCCAAGGCACTATGTCTGCCATGGTGCACTCCCTGCCAAGGGAAGAGAGCCAGAGCTGAGGTACTTGTGCCTGCCGCCCTTCATCTCCTCCACGGGCTTGCTGTAGAGCACACGAGTTAGATGAAGCAGTTGCTCTACACAAATGGAACAAGAAAATCATTTCCTGTAACACTGACTCATCAGTTCTGGACACAGAATTGCTGGGCACTGAAGGAAAACACCAAAACGACTGGGAGAAACAGCATGCTCTTAAGACTGATAAACATGTCTCCTTCAGGCAAAACGTACCAAAATGCCTGCAAGGTATACCCACCCTGTGGTTGCATCATAAGCTTCCCAACAGGCACTGAAATTGCAAGTCATCACTGCAACAGCATTCATCAAAAGAAAATGGGAACACAGAAAAGAGCAGAACAGGGATGAAAAAGGGGGAAATGATCTGGAAATGAACAAAGGAAGAAAGAAAGGAAAAAAAAAACTTCCTCAAGTTGTTAGAGGAAAAATGGATAGAGTGAGAAAAATAGCTGGGGAAGAGGAGCCAGGTAGACGAATACAAGAGATAGAAAGGAAAGAAGAAACATTTTCCTTCTGAATTATCACATCTCTCAAGGGTTACCTTTTCCCCTTTGTCCAGCTCTTCAGTTCTGTTCCCTGTTTCTATGCAGTGTAACTGCACTTAACAAGATGTACTGCTCTCTTTTAGAGCTGGTTATGCAGCAGGGCTTGAAGCCTACCAGCTGTTATTCATCCGCTCCTTTGTTTCCGTGTATAACTGCCTGAGCTGCTTTGTGTCTTTCTGTACAGACCATGCCCAGAAGGAGGGCAGCAGAAGCCCCTGCCTTCTCCATTACCCATCACTGTGATGCACGCTTTCCCCCCGCCAGCTCCGGGCGGCGCTTCCTTAGCAGGAGCCCCGCCGCCCCCTCAGCACTGCTCTTCGGGCTTCTCCAGTCCTGGTTTCAGGCACTGGGGTACAACGGGGTTCCCATTCCTCCTTCAGGAAGAATTGTTCCACGGCTTCAGTCCATCTCTTGCCCTTTATTTCGCCTCCGCGTTCACACCACTGGAATTATTTCCCTGATCAGCTTGCTGGCTCCCTCGCTACCGCTAAGTGAGGAAATAGATAAAGCGTAAGAAAGGGAACAAACGAGTAACTCCTATACATCGGTCCCAACCCGTAACGCGCCTCTGCCGCATAAGCATTTTCTGAGCTCAGACAGCGATCTCTCAAGCGATGGGGAAATGGAGCGGAGCAGGAGACCGCAGACCGACCTTCACCGCCGCTGGTTACAGCCGGCTGCTACCGCCAGCGGAGCAGGCTAACAACGGAGAGACCGCTCTCAGGGGCGGTCCGCAGTCGCACGCAACCACACGCTCCCACTCACTCGCGCCTGGCTGAGTATGAGCGCGCGCGCTCCGCTGACGGCAGGGTGTGTGCCGCATACGCGGTCTCGAGGCCCGTCGAGCTGTGGCTGCCTGCAGTCCGGTGCGCGTATCGCGCGGCTCTTGCCGTCAGCACCTCAGTCTTTCTGGGCTGCTGTCCGCCTTTGCTTGCCTGCCGCGGTTGCGGCTACTGCGGGAAGAAATGCTGCTTACTCGCTGGGAGCACTGCGCGCAACGAGGTGTGGTGCCGCCAATGGGGAAAGGGCAACCAGTTGGGAGTGTGGGCCTCGGTGTGGGGGCTGTGGACGGGACGTGCTGGGAGGCAGCAGTGGGTTTGGTGTAATGAGGGTGGGTTGTGTGTGGTGTGGGTCAGTGTGCAAATCTACCCTTCAAGGGGATGCATGGTCCTGTTTGTCCCAGAGATTGGAGCTGGAAGTGGCTGGCTGGGTCAGGAACCTGGAGCTGATGGCATACTCATCTCACTGTGAATCTGCTCCCGTGGCTGCAATCGCTCTGTTTCTGCTGACATACAGTAGCTTATTCAGAACAAGAACTAGTATAACAGTTGGAACCAAAGAGAAACTGGTTTTGTGAAATTCAAGATCATTTTGCATGATTTTGTATAGTTCTTATCTTACCTAGTGTGAAACAAGAATGGTATAGCTATTTTCTCATTGGAAGACAGTCCAAAAATTATTTCCCTCCATGGGAGCATCTGAGTCCAGATATGAACCCAAGCACTCACTTGTGAACAAAGGCATTTTTACCATGCCTTATATTTTTTATTTATTACTTAGCCATCCAAGTGGGAAGCAGAAACATCGCTGCAAGATTTGGCCAAATTTGTAGCCAGAGCAGATGCTGGTGACATACAGGCTTAAGCAAATTGATGTAAGTAATAAGGTTTTGCAACTTTTTCAGGCTAGATTTTTTTTTACCATTTTTCTCATCAGAATCTCATGCACTCAGAGACAGTATATGGAACTTTCTGATGTCAGTAGGGGAGTAATGCCCTGCAGACTTTGGCTTCAGAACTAAGCAGCTGTTTTGCATTTTCAGTAAACTCAATGACAAAATATGTTTCATGGAATCAACAGTGAAATCAGATTTTGCATACATTAAGGCCTTGGACTAGTCCTCCATTTCAGAGAGCATAGGAAAAATCTCAAAAGAAGGATGTCAGGAATGCTTCATGTGTGGAGGCATCCATTCTTTGCTGATAATACAGTTTATTTCGTGTAGGGTAAAACTAGGCAGTCTTCTGGTCCACTGACATTGAGGGCACAAGCATCCGCTATCAAACAGTGAGAACTTTGTCCTAAGAACAGATTTGTGGGTAATTAGGGATCTCGCGTTTGAAAAAAAAAAAAAAATTCTACCTACAACTCAGCTGCAGTAACAATTGTTTAGAAAAAGTACCTCAAAAACTTCTGCACCAGTGGGCATTTCTTGGGTGAGAATATTCTGAGCAGTAAATAGGTGCTTTCATCTGTTCTGTGCTTCAGAAAAATAGCAAAAGAATTTGAGGACTCCCTCCAAAATGACTTAAGATTCTAGATGATGGGAAATTATTCTAGAGAGGTGTTAACCAACCTCCTTTTTCAACTGACTCCATCAAACTCAAAAGTTTGTGCCTGAGTTCAATGTACTAAAACTTCAGCAGCTCAAGAAAAAATAGTAAATGTAATCAATGACTGCATTTTGCATGCAAGAGAGCTGAGAAGGCAAATGTTAGTTGGTGGAATAAATTCTTGCTAATAATCCTTAGATCCATATGAAATATCCTGAACAGTTTGAGATACGTTTTAGTATCAGTAAGCTGAGTGTCTTTCATGTACTTCTGGAACACCTTTCTTTCAGATGTGTTATAACCAAACACATATTTCTATGTACTAAAATCTACATTACAGAATTTCCCAGCTGTGCAGTTCTTTCTATGAGCTGCTAATTATGTCTGCTTAAGGGAATATAAAAGAAAAAAAATCTGCTATGTGTCTAGTATACATCACTATAGTTATAGCTATGTAAATCCTAATGTGCACATTCTTTTCTTGCTTTATATTGTTTTTTAAACAGCAAACATTAATATAGAAGAATTCTTATTCTGAAATGCCTGCTAAATGTGTCTTGGTTACACACATTTTCAGTATAGTAGTAATACCACAGTAGATTTCTGTTAGTAAATTCTATGTGTAGACAAACCTTTGCACCTCACAACATGAAACTGGAGCTTTTGAAAATGTGAATTTGAAGTATGTGTGAACTCTAATCCACAAAGCTTAGAATACAATAATTCTGCCAAAGAATATGTTGTTTTGCTAATATAAAAGTAAAAAAATAAAAATAAAAATACTGTCCAGCATTTTTGTGTTTTATTTATCCCAGGGGGAGTTGCCTACAATTGCCTCCTTCTCTCAAGCAGTTTTCTTTGGCATTTAAATGAGCAGTAGTGTGTTCTTCCTGTACTGTTGTGCAGAGTCAGGCAGATGGGAACCTGGAATCCAGAAGTGATCTCTGGCTTGCAGCCATAGACTGACTATTAAGGAGCCAGAAATATTGGCAAGCCACTTAAGTATAGAGGAAGGCAGTGCTTCTGGTGATGTTCTGAGTAAATGGGGATGCTGGCCACCAATGTCATCCATGAGGTAGCCTTTTCCATAGCCTACTCACTAGGCAAAAAGTTTTCAGAAGAGCTGTCTGAATCATGCCTGAGGTTTGAGGAGAACTAGCATGTCTGCAGAGCAAAACGAACAAATGTACATACCCTTCAGTAAACACAGTCTTAAAAATGCTCAATGATGTTTGTGTTGATGAGTTTTAAGTATCAGCTGTAACACTGCAGCAGGTATAACAAAACAGGAATGCACGATACTATGGTACATCATTCTGCAATATTACTGAATGAACACTGCATCAGATTTTAGGACATTCTGTAATAGGGATGTATACATCGGTACTGTGGAAATCAATCCCACTGTGTCAGTTAAATATAGAGGGCACTGCATTAGAGATTTGGATGGCACATCTTTATCCTGCAACTGCAGGTTTTACAGCCTGTCTGAAACAGTTGTGGATGCATCAAGTGCAGACGAATTACACTGGGGAAACATGGAATATATAAGTGCCTTTCAGTTGGTAAAATTAAGGTGGTTAGGGTTAATTCTTAGAAGGCAGAGGAGAGCAGGTTGTTTACTTGCTAGATTATTAGAATGAGTGTTAGGGAGCATCACATTGGACCAAGTGGGTATGTCCCATATTTAAAAAGTGTAACACATTGTTAAACAATATATATATGCTGTTTTCCTTAGACACAGATGTTGTGTGTTTTATCCAAAGATTAATAAGTTAGATGAATAAGAATTTCCTACAGGATAAGATCAGGACATTAAGTTGGATATGTCCTGTTTTTGTGTTGAAGCCTAGTGATGCTGCATCTGGTTTACTTTGTCCATTCTTGGGCTCCTCAATATGAGAGACATGGACATATTCAACAGGTCCAGCAAAGGATCCACTTAAGATACGGTGGATAAGGACTTGAAGCATCTCATACATATGGATTCTGCAAAACTAGAGGAGAGAAGGAGGCTCAGGGGATCTCGTTGCTATGTATAAATACATGAAGGGACGGAGTGAAGGTGAAAGCAGACTGCTCAGTGGTACTTAGTGAGCAGTCTATTCATTGTGCACAAACTGAAATACAAGAAACTCCACTTAAAACGTTTTTTTTTTTTTAATTAATTATTTTTAATGTGAGGGTGGTCAAATTCTAGAAATTGTGAAGCATTCATTCTTGGAGATGCTCAAAATGCAACTGGGCACGAGTCTGGACAATCAGCTCTGGCTGACCCTGGTGGGGGCAAGGGGCTGCACTCAGCAGCTTCCAGAGATGGGAAAGAGAAAGGGTCATCGATGCATCAGGTACGCTGTGTCAAAGTGTGACCGGCATGGATTTTTAGGGCAGCGTGCTGTTACCATGAAACATACCTAATACGTGCTAATATGTGTCTTGTAGTGTGGTATGGAGGAAGCTGAGTAGGTATGCTACAGAAACTGATAAACATGGTGTTGGTTAACACACTGAACGTGTCATACTAATTTGTTGCCAGCAGTTGTTATTTTAGACAAATGATAGCAATATGGGATTATGCAGCCCAGGTGACATACTGCTTATGGCAAACATAATGATGTATGGCAAGTAGCATGTGGGATATGTCACACGTTTATCTGCCGTACGAAGGACAAAGGTTTTGGCTCTAGGTACCATGGGAAGCAGCAGCCGCGAAAAGCACGAGAGTTATCATACGTTTTGTCATGCCACCTGACGTTTGCTGCTTAACCTGCAGCGTGCTGCCCGTACCCCGCAGGCGGGGTGAGTGGCATGTCCGCCCTGGAAGCAAGCAGCCGGAGCCGTGGAACGCAGCAGCCTGGCTAGAAGTACCTCGCATAGCTGCGGGAGAGGCTGGGCAGAGCCGCGCCACTACTGCCGGAGCCCTTTTTGTCTCGACCCGGCCTGGGGTGCAACGCTGCGAGCGCGCTTAGACCGCATTTCTGGCCCGGGGTAGACGTAAGCGTACCGAAGGGCAAGCCGCCTGCCGGAGGTGGTCGTCGCCA
>JAOWBP010050623.1:0-18646 GCA_028571105.1 Tragopan temminckii
TTTTTTTTTTTTTTTTTTTTTTTTTGCAAAGTACTGTAATACTATGTGTACTATACATACATACAAAGACGTTTAAGTGAGAATATTGTGCTTTTCTTTGTTAATGTACTGTATTTTCAGTATGTATAAATTGTTTATAGGGAACTAATAAAATCAGCAAAGTGACTAAAAATATTAAACAGCCTCCTATGAAATTTTAAATCCTGTTTAATTCTTGAGTATTTCCTGAATAATTCTTTCTTCCTCACAAATAATTATTCTTCATTTTCATCTGATTCCATATCTGTTCGGAATACCTGGGGGATGTGGAGGAAGGATAAATGTATTTTTTCACAACATACCATCAATTAACAAACTGAGCATTCCTATCTTTCATTTCCCTCCCTAAGGAATAAAGAAATAATAACAGATTTTCTGCTCAACTATCTCTGTCTACTTTAAAGGAGATAAACGGTCGGTATTGCCTAGGTAATGGCACTAAATATGAACAAAGTCCATCAATCTAAAATTGCCTTATTCTCTTACAAGAAGATCTGTGTGGTCTGGGCAAAACCCCAGAGGGCCATGATTCCATTAATCCTGTAGGTCTTAGACACTGTTAGAAATCTGAAGCTGCACAGACACTGATTTTCTTCTCCAATAATATTATTTGTATGAGCTGTATTTATATTTAATTCAACAAGAGCTAAGTGGCATTGCTGATATATCCCTTAAAAGACTCTCAGCAAAGTCAGCGACTGACCTCTGGATATCATTTTACACTAAGGAATCATTTATCTAATTTGCTGAAGGAGAAGGAAGAGAAAGGAAAGAAAAAAATGGATCTTTGTGCAACTGAAATCAGGGTGGCTATTATCACACAGGCTTTCTTTAATACTACCAGCCCCATGAAAAAATAAATAACATTTGACTGCTGAGCTGTACCGTCTTTTTTAAAAAAACATCTGCAACGTCTGTGTTGCAAAAGAAATCAAATTGAAATTTTGATACTGTTTTTGTCCCAATTCTAGCTAGTTGAGAATTAACCTCAAAACAAAGGAAAATCTACTGTATTCTTTAGGGTAGCTCTTGCTGGGTGTTTGTAGCAATGGGAATGAAGACTGAATCCTATCTCAAAGAGGTGTCAGAATGTCCAGCCAGGCAGATTAGCTGGTGTTTGGTCAGAATACTAAAATAGCATTTTAATGTAAATCTATTTGGCCATGCAAAGACATTTATTCTTCCCAACTGGGCTGTATTTCAGGGTGCAATCTATATTGTCCTTTAATGTGTTCTTCCTCAGACAGTTATTGCCCTTTAATTGTAACAGAATGACAAAGTGAAAACATAAAAGCTTTGTGAATTTTTAAACCCAGCTAATGCTAAAGTTTCAGAACAACTGCTTCCATTTTAAAAGCCACCAGACTATTACAAGAATTTGTCCAAAACAAAGCAGTGCCAGGCAGAATAACCCTTTAAATCAGTGAGAGGTTGAATACATATATTTTTTAATTTAAGCCAGAGGCCATTTATGTATGTGGGTCATTTGAAAAAAAATTGACAAAAAAAACATTTAAGGAAAGCTGTATATCGCATTTTGCCAGTGTCAAAGCCAATGAACGTCACTAGCTCAGCAAGCTTGGCTAATGAGGTTGCAGGCAGAGCAAGCACTTTAGAGAAACCTTTTGGAGGACCATTCTGCAGCCCCTTCTTGAATCCCAAACATTCTTCACTGACCAAAGAATCCACAGTTTCAGTGAACAGATTTTGAGCAGGTAAAATTTCACTTTAAGCGATGTATGATTTTTTTTTTACACTGATGGTGCTGGCATATAACCCTCATTTTATATAGAAGAGATGAAGTGAGAAGAGGATGGGCTTTCTTGGCCAAACTATCTCAGAAGCGTGACAGTGGTCTGAAAGCAAGTAGCAGCACAGCACTCCTTTCCCTCAGGCTATGCAGCTTCTTGCAGGCTTCCCTGAGGAACTCCATCATTGCAAACTCAGCGTATTGCAGCTCTCCCCACGCCCTGTGACTAAAGGCCAAGTTTGTCTGGAAGAGATCAGGACAATTCCCATTCACCATAACAAAACATCTTTGGCACAGTGCGTATGCCTGTACTGCTCTACCACATCTCCTACCCATAGAAGAAATGCTGCAGCTGAGTGGTACCGAAGCAATTACACGATAACCCAAACACTTGCAGAGCCATCTCTTACAATCAAGGAAGTCCCCATTCGTTCTGAGTAATCCACACAGCAGAAAACTGTAATTCGTTCCTAAAGCACACAAAGACATAAAAGGACTTCTTGATGCAAACATCAGAATTTCAAATCTACGTACCCTTGTTCCGCTTAGCTTTGCCCTTTGCACAGGTATTTATGTTGTTTGGCATGGTGTATCTTCATGCATTTGATTAAGGATTTCCTTAGAGACTTATGATATGTTGGCTAAATGGTTGAATATTTTAAGATAATCTAACATTAATATATCCATGATCTCAAGGGCATTTGACCTTCTGCTGAAAAGAGATCAGGTAGCTATTGGAAAATGAATCTATTAGTTTCCCAGGAACCAAAAACTGATGATGGTAAAGAAGTGAAAAGCAAGGACATTCTGTTACATCACTTATTCCCTAACACAATACTATTCAGTATCATCTTTCTAAGTACTACAATTCTCAGAATTAACTCTTTGAATCCTGGAACTTGTATATTGCCCTTCTGTTGTTGCAAGAAATTGATTAGACTTAGCTTATTTTGGGACTAAAATACCATTAAATATGAAAAGGAGTATCAGAAACTTACAATCATTTCTACTTAAAAAAAAAAAGAAAAAAGTGAAATGGGGAATGAGAAAAGCTACATCTTTTATGTGCTTAGACCCAGAGAAGAAGTGAGTAGAAAAGTTCTTCTACTACATCTGTCATGAATACATCTAAGTGATATAAAAATTATGGCTTGAAGAATTCATGTACAATCACATTTCCCTAAAGGTACACAGGGTTCAGGAAGCTTCTTTATCCTGTGTTATAACTCCTCTGCTTTGTTACTTAAAGGCTCCCAAAATGACTAACACCTTAATCTAAATGGAGATTTTACTGTATAATACAGCTTCACAAACCACATATAATTAGCTTAAAAAAAAACAAACCAAACCAAAACAAAACAACAACAACAAAAAACATACCATGGTTTCAAATAATGGCAAGATGATAAGGGTACATGACAATGCAGAGAACTTAAGGGCTGACAGCAGCATGCCTACATAAGCAGCACAAGACATAGCCACAGACAGCGCTGAACCAATGCTGGACTCAGTAAACTGGCATCTCAGGCTGTTTCATGCCCCTTACTCAGGGGAATACAAGATCCAAGAATATCTCAAAATCAAAAGCTGGTGTATAAAATGCACTGATGTGTTCGCTTCAAAGCAATCCCCCTCACCTCCAAATACTCAAAACATCAACAACAAAACCAACAAAATTCCCAAACAGACAGAAAGGAAAGAGAAGAAAGAGAAGCAATGTTTGTGTTTCTGAGTCAGTGGGAGGGAGATGGGCTGTACTTCTCATTTGGGTCTGAGCACACCTGGTGATTTACAGGTCTGGTAATAGGGATTTACACAAATGATTTATGGGCCAATTTGCGTACATGATTAAGATGCATTGTATTACTTAAAAAAATGACAGTAAACAACCTGACTACCAGAACTTGTGTCTGACAAGGCTGTCTGTACTAGGTCATAAGCTTTTGAACACAAACTGTTAAAATGCTGTCTAGCCCTAGTGTCTCTGTGGTGTCCTAGCTGAGACACAGCCTAGTTTCCTGCCCCTCTTCATGTTTTTGAGGCCATTTTGATTACGTTGTTTTCTTCCATGAAAGAAAAAAAAAAAAAAAAAAAGCCCAGGGAATTTTAGTTTAAGGATGGTTGGATTACCATGGCTTTTTTTGTTCAACCTATTAAAATGTATAGGTATTCTGCTTCAGATGAGTTAGTATGCTAGCAATACATGATAAATCAGTCATTTGTTTATGCCAGATTGGGCAAGGAAGGTAATATTCTAAGGCAGTCCAGTATTATTGCCAGGCCAGTGTGACTTTTGAGGCATTAGACTGAAGTCTCAGCAAGTTCTATCAACCAAACTATAGCTTCAGGAAGCGCAACGTCTATTATGTCTTATTGCTGTAATGAAATAATTATACAAAATTAATGAAAATGAGTCGTACTTGATAATTCTGTGGGTAAATCCATGACATGGATAAGACAGAACTGACAGTGTGACAGAAAGCCTTGTTTGTGCCCACAGTTTTCAGGCAATAATCATAACAGTGCCACTCGCTCCATTATAGCTGGTCTGTTGTGAGTTTTCTAAAAACTGGAACTCAATAATGTATTTCACCATCAAAACCAACAATTTGAGAATGGCCATTTTTATGCTGCACATTCTCTGTGGCATTTCAGACAACTCTCTCTCAGCATCTAATCTTACTCCAGTAAATCTCACTGGATTTCAGTGGGAAATTTGACAAAGCTAAATGCTATGCAAGTAGCATCAGGTTTTTATATACCCCCTGACTAAACTGAGTTAAGTGACCGCTCTGTCAAACCTTAAAAAGCAAGCGGTGTTTTATATCTCCCACAACTGTTATTTAGTAAAATATGTTATTTCTATATATATTAAATACCATGAATTCTTACTTTGTTTCTGTGACACACAACTTGTATTCTACATAATGACACAGCATGTTCCGTTATGGCTGTAACTAGAATTAATTTATATTTAAAGCATTTCCATTCCCAGTTTTAAAGTACTTACTTAGAGCACTGGTAAAATTACCAATAATTTAAACTAAGAAAATAAGTAATATATAATGTTGCAGATATTACATGAAATAGTTACCAGCCTATTTGAACAATCCAATTTCAAGAAGATGGGAGAAATAAGACATACCAGTAGGTGACTTCATTGTAAATGCAGATCAGCCAATGCATAGAATCACAAGAAGGCTTAGTTTGGAAAAGAGCTCAAAAACCAACCAGCTCCAACCTCCCTGCCATGGGCAAGGTTGCCTTTCACCAGATCAGAATGTCCAGGTCCCCATTCAACCTGGCCTTGAACACCTCCAGGGATGGGGAATCCACAGTTTCTCAGGGCAACCTGTTCCAGTGCCTCACCACCCTCTGAATAAAGAATTTCTACCTAACATATAACTAAATCTCCCCTCTTCTGGCTTTAAGCCATTCCACCTTGTACTATCACTATAAGACTACGTAAAAAGTCTCTCTCCAGCTTTATAAGTCCTCCTCAAGTACTGGAAGGCTGCAAAGAGATGTCCTGGAAGCCTCCTCTGCTCACAAGAGAGGCGCTCCAGCCCTCTGATTATCTTTCTGGCTCTCCTCTGGACTTGCTCCAACAGATCCACATAATTCTTGTGCTGGAGGCCCTGGGCCCAGGAGCACAGACTTTGTCCAGCTCTTACTAACTAGTTAGTGATCTTTGCTCAAGACTTCAGAAGTCCTCATAGGAATAAATTAAATCTGCAGGCCACACAATATTACAATGACAAAAGCTAAACTAATGCAAACTGTTGTTGTACTACTGAAGTCTCAATTTGTGCTGTCCCCTGATCTGTTAACACAGTAAAGTTATCTGCAATCACAAAAGTAATTTGAATCACAAAATTTAGTGGTTACTCCAGATTAGCTTTAAGGCATAAATCCTTGATTAGTTTGAAACTCACAAAGCTGAAATTGTTGGAAAACAGGCCTGTGTCATGCAAATTCTTTTAACAAGTCTAAGACAATATAACAGGAGGAAACTCATGCTGCACCTGGGTTTTGCCCAAGAACACTCCTAGCTACAGAATGGTCACAGTAGATAAGTGTGCAGATAAGATCCTACCTTTTGGGGAAATTTTACTGACAAAATTGGCAATCAACATGGCAAAAACTTGTTTCCCAGGAGAATCCCCGTACCACTTGGAACAAAGGCCAAGCATCTCTTCTAGGATACCTCAGCTCACAATGTTTGGGCCACTCTACTCTACATCTGGCATAAAAGGCACCCAAGGGAAAGGCCAATAGCATGGCATACAATCAGAGCCGCACTGAGGAAACACATCACATCACAATTTAGCTGCACACAATCTTTCAGTGTGAATACAGGACATGATATTGTGCGCAAAAGGAGAAGCTCTTTGCAGGCATAGAAGTACAGTCTGATTTGATTTGCACAAATCAAGGAAAAAAGAGACAGAGGCCCTATGAAAATCAGCAATAATATCAAAACACATTGCCAAGAAAATATTTTCAGGTAAAAAAATACAAACCCATTCAGAGTCTTCTTGGTTTGCCTATAGCAAATGAGACAAAACACAAAGGAACAAACAATGATATTATAAAGAATGAACAACTGTTATTTTGAACTTACATATGACGTAATAATCTTTGTTCTTCTGAAATTCCAGGCCCCAGAGATTAGGGCTGAATTCTTGAAATTTGATGGTAAACTTAACATCTTGATCTGGCTTGGCACAGTTGAGTAGAGGTGTATTGTCCTTTCTAATAGCACAGCTATCTGCTTGGTCTTTATCAACCATGTAGACCTTATAATATTCATACTGGCCAACAGTTTTAGAGTCCACCTTTGGGCATATAATATCCAGTTTGTCTCCTATCTGTGGATATAGTACCAATCCTTGTCCTGGAAGGAATCTAAAAAGAGAAAAAGAAAAAAAGAGGAAAGAAAAAAAGGAAAATGTGAAACACTTGACAAAATCTCATTCAGAAAAGTAGCAATTAAAATGGACAGAAAGGAACAAATACACAGTTTCCAAAACCAAAATGACAGTGTAAACAAACTAGATCTTAATAGTCTGGGCCTGACTCAATATCAGCAAGATGTTTGTTTAGATCTTTGAAATTACAGATGGATTGAGTTTCTTAGCCAAAGTTCCCTGTTTTGGGAACTCTAGAAGGTTCTGCATCTCGGGCAGGCACCACAGTTTCTTCCACATTTGGCCATTTGCAGCAGCCATTGCAATATATGAGAGGTTACAATCCTGTCTTTCCACGTTAGTAACATTTCTACTATTTTTGCACATATTTTGCTAATTTTGGATATGGGAGAATGACAAGAATGATTGCTCATTTGGAGCAGCCACGTGGGAAAGGAAGCAACTTAGACTTTCAGACTTAACATATTGAAACGTTGATTAATGTTACTGGGATAGCACAAAAGAACATCAGTCACTCATCAGGATGATTTTTACAGATCTAGGATGGACTGGAGATCTACTCGAGCCAAGGACAGCACATGCTTCCAATAAAACACTCTTTCAAGATAGTGTGATTGCTACACTACAGTGATTTCTTTATAAACTCTTCATTATCTTTTTTTTTCCTTGTGCTACAAATGAAACACGGGTGTGCTTTTGCCTTTGTATACATGGAGACTTCTCACATAGACTGGCAGAAAGCTTCAGTGTTTGGGGTCAGACTTGATATTTTATCTTTCTCATCGGTATTAGTTACCAGGCAAATCTCACTACTTCTTCACTAATGAAAAATATAAATAATTACGTATAATACTGTTTTATCCACAAGATAAGAAGCCTCCTTCTCACAAGTACAAAAGCCACAGCAGGTCTGTTTGTTCATTTCTTTTCTCCTTAAGATATATTTTCTCCAATTAAGGCCAGGAAGCACAGTTTTAGAACTACAGCCAATGATACAATGTCCTCTAATGCACAGACCTAAAAGTCTGACTTTGTTTCCTCTTTCTCCTGTCTGCCAGCCTTTTCCAAAGAGCTTCCTTAATGGGGAATCGGCCTGAAAAACTGACTGAAACAATTGCTGCCTAATGAACACCCTTCTGCAAGAGCTAGCGCTAAACAGCACACATAGTAAATCTAGCTTATTCACAGGCAGCCTTCCTGGAAACTTATTAGAATATTAAGGCTCAGGAACAAAACTGTAGGCGTAGATTACTCCCAGCCTTTTGCTTAGCTAAAGGAGCCCACCAGCAAGGAGCAGTACTGGAAGAGAAACTACAAAATGAGGAAAAAAAGGAGGATGCAATGCCCCAAATTTCAAACACATCATTTGCAACTGCTTGCTCCCATACAATGAGAGTTTATGATCTGTGCTAATTGAGTGGGATTATTTTCACTCACAAAGCCTGTGTAAGAATTATATTTGTTGTGAAGCAGCAAGTAGCAGGACAAAGACATGTAATTACAGATTTAGGGGAAAAGAACAATGAAATGTTGTGGCAAGAAGAGAGACTGTTGATGCATAAATCACTGCGCTCCTTTGTGTCGTGCAGTGTAATTTCTAGACTATAGAAACCAGGCTTGGCCACGGCTGTGCAAACAGAGGTACACTGGAGACAGGGCGAAGCTGCACTGCCTCCTTCAGTTCCCAGACACAGCACAGGAATGCAGTGACTACCATGTCCCTGAATCTGAAATGGCACCAAAACTGCAAAGGTGGAAATACATCCTCCTTGGAGTCGCCAACCCTGTGAGGAGCTACCAAGGGAGTGTCTGGCTCTGCAAGGGCACATCAGGAATGTGGAAAGAACTACCGCAGTGGGCAATATTTCCAAGAGAGTAGCACGGATTCTGACTCAGCCCCTCCTGTGGGAACAATTCTGACCAGGCAAAGGCAAAGCAACAACATTTCTGGGCTAACCCAGGTCACTGACAACTGTTATCATCTTGTCTGACCACAGCCCAAACTAATGCTGCAGGAGATGAACATTACCCCTGTTTCTCTCCACTTGCATGCCAGGTCAAATGCAATCCTCCTGCTGTAGTTCTTCATATCATGGAAATGTTTAAGGCTTTTCAGGGAAGGCCCTTTGCTTTTTAACTGACTAATTTAGATTTGCGTGCTTAATAAATACAAAATTCATAAGGTTAGAAATGTGCACCTGTCTGTCAATATCAATAAAATGACCTAAAAACTGCTGTCAAAGAACAAAAAAAGCTAAAATCTAACCTTGGATTTCATATATAGATTTGTATAATCAACTAGCAGCAAAGTATGTTCTCCATGAAAATTCTGAACACAATCAGGACAGGTCCAGGGATAGCAGGCAAGCAATTCTCAAAAACAGCTATCAGACAGAAAGCACACTCATGTACATTGGTTAAGCAGCCAGGAATTGCCCCATAAAAAGCAAAGGACAAAACCACCCCCAGCAGACAGCTAAAGCACATTTTACAAGAGCTTTAACCCAGGAACTCGTTAGACTTTATGGCAGGGGAATACTCTCACTATGCGCCTGCAGTCTGTACAGTTTTAGCATTAAACTCGGTAAATCTGCTTCCACTTCAGTTTCTCAATTTTTAGGATCTAACGCTGATAGGATTAGGAAAGAAAAAAGGCTGAAAATGAAAAGATTAATCTGAGAACTTGATCATACTGAATTTTTTTTTTCGACAGCTTGTAGTTTTGATTGTGACCTTTACAAGAAAGATAGTTTTGCTATCCTTAGTATAACTCAGTAAAACTAGTTTTACTTTCCTTACTTCCTTACAACAATAAAGCATAAATATGGATGAAGGGAATAAAAAAGCTTCACTTCATGCGTTTCAGTTTAACCACAACAACTCAGTGACCACTCCTAACCAGACAGCACTGCTACCCCTCTCTGTTTGCATAGTACTTGAGCTACTGTATTTTCACAAAGACTTAAAGTAAATTATTTGCTGGGTAACAAGCATTTCCTGAAACTACTTAATGACAAGGAACAAGATTAAGACAACTATTTTATGATACTACTTTAACAACTTTACATCCCAGAAAAAAAAGAGAGAGAGAGTTGATATATACTTGGCCTTGGTAGAGGCTAATAAAAACTTCAGTGAGGCTGAATTTATCCTAAATCTTTATTTCTGCAAATGCTGGTGTAGCCTTAAGCATTCTAGGATATAAACACACTTGTAGGGCTGCATCTGTAAAAAATAAAGTTGATAAATTGGGTTTACATTTGAAGCGGACATGCGCCTTCAGTGACTAAAAAACTTTCTTTTTTTTTTAAATCCAAACAGAAATACATTATGGATGGATCAAGAGGTTTCCAGAGTCCTGCGGACAACACTCAGGGAGGCTGCATTACACCCATGGTTGCTTAGGATACTTACATGGCTCTTTGGAGCAGTCGGGAGCAATGACAGCGCCAGAGCCATTGCTTTCTGTAAAAAGCCTAACTTTCTGCTTCTCAAATATAAATTCTCATTACTGGGAAAGTTACATACCAATGTAGATTCCTGTACCTCAACAGAAACTTTGAAAAAAAAACTCAGCTAGTTTCCTGACTCATTTGTTCTAGTAGCTAGATAAAATGACAGGGGCATTTGAACAATCTTACACACAATTAATAATAATAGCATTTTCTGTGAGAAAGCACAGGAAAGTAAATGAAGTACAGTAAAAATGCTGTATGATGAAATTAATCCATTTCTGTCTGGCAGTTTTGGATACAGAGGGCATTTTTGCTGGCAACCCCAAATTGGTGTATTGTGGGTGACACATGACATCTGTGCAAAGCCCATGGATGTGAAACCCTCCCACACACATCCAGCTAGTCATGCAGCTTAGCGAAAAACAGCAAAATACGGAGTTCTCAAAGCTTTTTAAAAATAAATTTTTCTTAGCTCAAAAAAATCACATGCCACAGGAACTGGGAAAAAAATAAAAGAAAAAAAGAAGGAGCTCTCTCTTCCTCACTTCCATCAGTGTTATAGTAATTTTCAGCACTACACTTTATTTAAGGTCCCACAGTTCCTGGGCATTAATATATCCTAACTGGTCCAAGTCCTAGAAAAGTTAAATTTGAATTTTTTTTTAATTAAAAAATACAGTTTCATACAGTTTTCTTAAGGACATCACTTTTGTTGTATAGAAACGTAGCACATTCACACAGGCTAAATATTAACGGAACTTTCCTTAATGATAACCATTCAAACGTGCCTAATTACATAATAGTAAATTCTTAATAAAATTAGAACTCTCTCTGCCAAAAGATTATTTTCACTGAGAATATTCGACTATTCTTCACTAGACAACCATTTCTGAAACTGCAAAAGCATCAACAGATTTTTTTTTAAAGAAATAAATTTTAGAAAGATTTTTTTAATCAATAGTGATGTAAAAAATGTGTTGGCATACTCTTCATAACTACATATATATATATACACATGCAAGACACTTATCTTTAACTATACCCTAGTAATTATTAAATAAATGCAGTTTTAGAGAGCATGTTACTACTTGTTGAGAGGCTCTTATATTTAACTGGGGAAACAGTGCCAAAATTCTGTTCTTTAATACCTTACCTGAACTAATCAGTGTAGGCGGTTAGTTTTAAATTAATATAACAAAAACAACCCTAGAAATGTGAACAATCAAGAGGCTTCTTAAAATACAGCCTGAAACCTTCTGTTGGGGAATCCTACCCACTTAGCTTTATGAAGTTTAACTACCAGCCTGACTTTAAAATTATTCATTGAAAAGTTTTATTAAGGAAAGGTCATGAACACTAATAGCACAGTATGTTAGTCCATTACTTGTGCAAGTGCAAATGGAATACAGAATAGCATGCCACATACTAGTTTTTATTGTTTAAAAGGAATGGTTATTAATAGTTTGTGTATTCATCATCTGGCTTTTGAGAAAAAAATTAGATCTTAAACATCATTTTGTCTACAGCAAAGGAATTAAGCAAAGCAAAGTTCCTAACAGAGCTTGATGCAAAGCACATAAAAAGTTCTAGGAAAGGGTCCTAGTAATTTCAGTGATGTAGCAGTGCCTAACCACAGCCTGCTGAATGAGCTGAAAATCTGTGTAGTGATTCCTAAAGACTTTGAACTGAAAAAAATCCAAAAACACAGACCAAAGTTCTCTATAAAACGAGTCTTTTGCTTCTTGCAGAGCTTTCATATTAGTTTCTGTCATATCCAGTATTACACATAAAGACATGCCATGTGGATATAAGGTATACACCCAGCTATAAACCCCAAATGCTTTTTTTCCAGATTCAGTGATTGTATAGGACTGATCTCATGCCAGTTTAAATGGATTAAGCGAACAAGAATTCAATGAAAACAGGATCAGTAACTGCTATGGAACAGACAGAAAAACAGGCTTCATCAAAAAAGATTAATGTGGAGTCTTTGTCTCAAAATGAGTAAGGAACTCAGTTAAAAAGAAAGGCACAACTCTTACATGAACTCTCTGCAAGAAAAATTACCATAGTCTTAACACAGTAAAATGATAGAACTGGCTTTATACAGAGACTGACAAATGAAACTTTGAAAACACAAGAGGAGACACAGCATCTAATATTATTAACATTCTTTTAAGTGAGTTTTGGAAGCTGCTTTTCTTTGCTAGTGCAGTATTATTAAATTATTTTAATACTATAAAAAGGGTTTTACAGAATATGTTAAATAGGTATGTTTTTGAATTTCAATAAAATTTAAGAAGTTTAATCTGCTAACCTTTATTTATATGTAACATTTTTTCCAGGCAGTTAATGAAACTTAACCAATGGTTACTTGCATTAATAGGAATTGCAGAATGGAAGCTAAATGGAATTCAAAGAAATAAATAAACAAATATATTCACATCCCTTAGAATCTTTAATGTTAAGCACCACATTACACAAAGCCAAATTATGAAATACAGTGGCACAGGTTTCTGAAGCTACAGCTCTTGTGTTTCTCATTTCCATTGGAATGGAAGAGTCTCTACAGGGGGCTCAGCGGCTTCTGTAGTTAACCCCTGCAGAAAGCTCATAAGTACACTGAAACAGTTCACTGAAACTGTAACTCAGCTCCATTCTGAATTTTGCCATACACCACTTTGCCCTTTCCCTTTTTTCACCTCCTCATGGCCCATCTTTTTTTTTTACCTCCCCAGAAGCCCGTCTTCTTTCAGGCCTTCTGGGAGAAAGTCTTGCAGTGTCATGAAAGAGGGAACACTCAAGAATTTATTTTGTTTTAAACACCACCCAGGAGACAAAATGGTAAAAAAAAAAAAAAAAAAAAAAAAAAAAAAAAAAAAAAAAAAAAAACCCACAATTTTGTGTCTCAAGTAGCCACACAAATTGATGCCACTCTCTCTGCCTTTTCCTGAACCCTCACTGAAGTCAGTTGCAAAACATCCATCGACTCCACTTGGACATGCTCATATAACACACTTACAAATGAATGCTTAGCTACCTGTACAAAAAGGATTATTTAACGTATTTTCTCAAAATTCTAAAGGATAGAGAACAAAGCATGCATGAAATTTTAGTTGTTTCATTTAGCAATTCATTATTCTACCCTTTGTAAAATACCACAGGAAAGCATTCAAAATACAACAAATAATTTTTTATAGGCATAAAATAAGAATTTGCTGAGAGTGCATAGACTTTTCTCCAAATAAGACATTTTTTTGCATGGATCTGCAAGATTTGACAGTCAAATTGTACCATCACATCACAGTCCTTAAGGCACAGAGCTTGCAGTATACAGTGGAACACCCACGGACACGATGACTCTTCAAACACACTGGGAAATGCCTCCTTGAACGATGTGTCATGAGTTTCCTTCACCAAATAACTCCTGTGACTATTGCTGCTGCAGATATATATATGCTCACTTCTACTTTCCATTCAGTGTAAGAGGGTCACAAATCTAAAGCAGCCTTGCACTTGACAGAGCCCAATACCTGCAGCTGTGACAAGTCTGGTGATAACCATACCTACTCCTTTATTTCTTTGTGTAGATGGAAAGTCACCTGGAGCCTGGCACAAGATACATCTTTTTGGAGACTCTTCCATGAGGGCCTTGCTGTACAGCAGAGTTCCTGCTGTTCCTGCTGCCAGAGATGGGCTAGCTTTGCTGGAAAAACACCCTTTTTCTTGCCGCTTGGTTCTCACTCACAAAACAAAGCAAAAAAATAAAATAAAAATAAAAATAAAAATAAAAATAAAAATAAAAATAAAAATAAAAATAAAAACCACCTAGTTATATAAATAAAATCTTCAGATCATCTTGAGCTTTACCTGTCATCCCTCCACATAAATCCAGAGTGTAAAATTAATGTGCAGTTTTCCTCCTGTAAAAGGAAAGCACATTTTCCTCTGCCTTAAAAACTTCTCTGAGAGCAAACATCTATCTAGTTATTTTTTTTTTGTTTCTGGTTTCTCTGTTGTTTTTTTTGTTGTTGTTGTTTTGTTTTTTGTTGGTTTTTTTTTTCTTTTTCTTTTTCCTGTAGAACAGTCAGCCTATATCAAAGGGAAACAAGATCTGGGCTTTTTTCACAAAGCAGTGTATACTTACTGCACAGATAAGGCTTGTAATACTGAAAATTTATACAATTTGATATTTTACCAATGATGATGAAGGATTTTTTATTAGGTTTTATATTTAGCTTTTCTACTTGATCTTCACATAAAGCACTATTATTACCAATTAACTTTTTGTATTACTGCACATAAAGCAGTTGCTGCTTTGCTAGAAGCACATTCAACACTACAGAATTGTGATCTACTTACTAAATCAATGCTGGTTATCACCAAAGAACCCTAATGTGCTTCAGAACAGGCTGCTAATTAAGAGAGAAAAAAAAAAAAAAAAGAAGAAGAAAAAAAAAATGGATAAGACCAACGTTTAACTTGTAAGTATTAAGTGTGTTGTAATATAATTTCATCAGCATTTACAAAAATATGAACCATCACAACAGTGCTGGACTTATTTAACTTCAACAAAGAGGGAATTACTCCTCAAATTGTTGCCTGCTATCTCTCACCCACAAGCATGCAGACACACAAACACACTCTCTCTTTTATTGCAGCTCAGCAGAAACATGCTTTCTACGTAGAGTTTAAAAACTGCAAGTGGCTGCACTGGAGAGCAGAAGCCACTCTGTATAAATGGCTTATTCTGAGGAATTTCTGAAAGAGAAAACACTCAGTAGGTGCATTGTAATTAGTTGCTCTTTCTAGTTACCTCTTGACAAATGATGCATGTGGGTCTGGATGGGAGCCCAACTCTTGACCCATGCCACCACTACACACTTCAGTACTTCAAGCAGAAACCCCTAGCCTCAGCACTCTTTTCATTTTGTTTTTCAAGAAAGGCAGCATTGGTAGTGCACAAAATGAGAACTAGACATGATTAGCAATGTTGGAATTCTTTCAGAAATGCTTCATATAGCTATGCCCTAAATATATCTGAGGGCAGCCTGCCGCCTTCAATTCCTTCCAAATATGTAGCATGTTTCAGGATTAGGTTAAAGGACAGAACATGGACACATACTCTCCAAGCACTGTTCCCACAACGCTTACAGACACACTTTTGCTATATTTGCAAGCTTTTCAAACAGAAAATATTAATATGATCATTATCCTAGATACAGAAGATTATAAGCCCATTGAGAAATACAACTTCTATCACAAAAAAGGCACCTTTTAAAAAATAAACATTTTTTGGATAGCACTTTACTGCCCCCTTTTGCACTTTAACATTAGAACAGGTTTCAACATATGCATGCTTTTATGAAACACTGTTAAGAAATAGGTTAAGACGACGGCACAATGTTTATACAGTAAGAGATTATCAGGCACTGCTCTGGGGACATCTTCTACTTACCTGAACTGTAAACAAATGAAACATCTAGCTTTCATTGTCCCTAATTTTCCATAGAAGAGATCGGTAAAGGGTGGTTTAAATGACCATTTTCCATTTCAGTCTGAATGTACATAGGCAAGGGAGAAAGAAAGTTATACTGCTCATTAACACTAGTTGTCCTTCTGTCACAATTTTCTAAAGCACAGATCATCTGCAACTTGAATTTGGTTTTATTCAATAGGAAGAAAAGAATGACAAAGGGCTTTCTAGTCCGAGGCCATTCATGTGTTAGCAATCTCTTAACTGAAAGGATGGGTGTATCCTTCAGAAGAAAACTTCACAAACTGGCAGGCAAGGATATTTTCATGAAAGGTGAAGACAAGAAGCCTAGACATTCAAATACCCTGCAAGCCTACAGGTATAAACCCGTTCTGCAACTCCACACTGCAATTACAGTCAGTGCAGAATTCATGTGTGTCTGTGTGTGTCCACATATATCTACAAAAGGTAATAAATCTATAGTCTAGTGGCCAGTTATTTACAAAATACTAATTCATTATGACAGAGCCAGAGGGGGACTCGTCCTGCCCTCACCCTCAGCTTCCATTTGACAAAGTCCATGTGCTGCTGCGTACGCTTGTATTTAAACTTAATCCATTTTCCTCTGTCATCCTACAATTACAATACAAGTCACAATAATATTAAATTTCACTGCCTACAGCATTGCACAATTGAACCATTACTGTAATGAAAACCGACTCCCTTTGATATTAACACTGGTGTTTTCTCTCATTTGCTAGCCATGAAATACAGGAAGAGACCAATGTTGTTTTAATTAAAGAATTGTTGTTCAAAATATGCTACTGGGAATATTAAAGTAGTTCTTTACTCTCGCAGCAAAGATAATCAGGTATTTATATGGTTTGGGTTTTTGAAAAAAATAAAAGCAGTCTGTGCCACGGATTCAGCGTAACACAAAACCACTGCTCTACTTGTGCTCAGAGAGGCAGGGCGTGCCAAACCTAAGAATCATGGCGCTTTGTTGAAAAAATGCAGAGCGGTAGTTAGCATGGAACACAAAGTCAAACCAAACCATGTGTGCTTCTTACAGAAGTCACTGAAGTCTTTGCTGTTAGAAAGCTAACAGGGACCAGCTGGCATTTGCCAAAAAACCACTTTTCAAGAAGGGCACTGTAAATCACAGGCTATGGATGGGAGAAATAAACAATGAAAACAGATTGTTCTATTGCAGCGCTGTTCTGCACTCTTCTCCACCATTTTTATTACAGAAACAAATCTTATGTCAGCCACAACACAGGGATACAAACCAAGGTTTTTGGTCTTCCTCCTCTTTACTACAATTTGTTCACACCTGTACAGTCTTGTCCCAAGACATGCTTCAAGCAAAGTCTATAAAAGAGGGCAGGGACTGTCTTGTTTCTTGATGAGACATTAATTATCAGTGATGATATCTCAAATTCAAAGAAAAAAAATTCAGCTGCTTTGCAGTTGTTAGAAAAGATATTACTGCATACCATTTGCCTGCATAAGGAAACAGTGGAAGCGGAACAAGTTGTTAACTCGCAACATTCAGGAAAAGCTAGGCCAAATCAACTACACCATCATAAGACAAAACAAATGCATTCTGGCAAACCTTTGTTATGCAAAGATCTTCAGAATCTAGCTACAACCCTCTTTAACTCTCATATTGCATCCTTTTCCTATTTATTAAAAAAATACAGGTCTGGATGGGAAAAAATGACCTTGAGCAAAAAAAAAACCAAAAACAAATGAGACACCTGCACCTCACATGAAGCCCCAGATTAAGCCAAGTGTAGGGATCCTATGTTAAATATCAATTTTTTTGAAGTTTGACTTGCAGAAACAGAACAAAGTATATTTGCTGCTGCCACTTCCAAGACAGCAGTAGCATCTGAACTACTAAAAATCAGCTTTAAAAATCAGCTTTTGGTCCGCTGCAGTGGTGAGCCTCTCAAATTAAGATAAACTGACTGTAGAATGGCTCACACACTCCTGCAAGGGTCCAGAGGTGTACTCATCACTAGACTGGACATCCCTACCCAGCTGGAAAAGGGAGTTCACCAAGCAGCTGGAGACTGCAGGAGCATCAGCCACTCTATTTGACTCCGCTCACTGCCCTGCATTTGGCAAAGTTTTGTCTCAGCCTCTAGCACAGGGAGGCTCAGAATAGCCATTTAGAAACCAACTGGATTACCTTTCAGGGGGTATACCTGTAGTGCTTGGGGACCAGCAGAGTTGCTTACAGCGAACAGTTGTCTATAGAAATGCACTAGCATCACACTGAATTGCAAGCAAAAAGGACATAAAACTTGGTACTGGCAGAGCTACTGGTGCAGAGACAGACCTGTTCAAGCTGTCCCAGAGAGCAAGAAGGATCACCACCAGCACGGCTGCCTTGACAGCTGGCGAACTACATGGAAATTAAGAGTCATTCCAAGTGCAGACAGAGCTGTAGCTTCTGACATCACTTTCTGATAGAAAGAAATGTAATGAAGCTTCAGAGAGATGTGTATTTGTTCAACCCCAAAAAACCTTTTCACACTGGCCTTGGTTCAAGACAGCTCATGCTTAAATTCATCCCGCTTCAGCAAAAATATTCAGCATTCAGCACATGCTCAACATGAGCTCTTCTGAATGAGGACAGTTTTCTGAGTCAAGCTCTAGGAGCACAGCTCAATCTTATTCACCTTGCTGTCATGCACTGAGGAGATTACAATGAGCAATAAATTTGTAAGATCTTTTGTTTCTCTCCAAAAATGATGTTAACACTGTCTGATAAAATAAAATTAAAAATAGAAGGATCAGTGATTACTACCAAAAATCACATATTTTAGAATATTTATCATGCAGACCAGGAGTCTTGTCTGCCAATGTGACCTGTTCAGCTAACCCATACAGCTTGGAAACACCTAGGTAAAAAGAAAAAGAAAAAGAAAAAGAAAAAGAAAAAGAAAAAGAAAAAGAAAAAGAAAAAGAAAAAGAAAAAGAAAAA
>JAOWBP010050625.1:0-18632 GCA_028571105.1 Tragopan temminckii
TTGTTTCTTAATCTCACGCTGGGTATACAGATATCAAAAGAACCTCCTCTCCCTCCTATAAATTGGAGCGAGACAGTGATCCACCACTAGCTGTCCGTGTGGCTGCTCTGAAATACAGACCTGTTAAGAATTTCACGGAGCAGCCTTGCTTCCTGTGGGGCTGATAAATGGTGAAACTCTTCTGCAGCAGGAAAAGGGACTTTAAGTAAACCCATCAACGTGTGCTTGAAGGTAACTTGAGAACGTGCATCGGAAGCACCAGGTGTTCTATCAAGGTGGTCAATGAGGAGAGGAAAAAAAATGCAAGTAAGAGGTTTCTGTGCAAAGAACAGATCTGAATACAATGGAACTTGTTAATGTTACCACTGGAGGACATGCAGGACTGATTGGACTGGTGAAAGTTTTATGTTATGCAGTATCTTTGTGGCTAAAGCAAGATTTTTCGTCTACAGACACTATTGATCCTTTTTTTCCCACTAAAGTGACGTTGTTTTATATGCCTACCAAAATGCATGGTTTTAAAGGATGACTTGTACTTTCTGTAGGAATGAGAAATACCACTTATTATAAATGATAGGAAAAGTAGTAAGCATAAACACCTCTTAG
Organism: Tragopan temminckii; assembly: GCA_028571105.1. NCBI lineage: Eukaryota > Metazoa > Chordata > Aves > Galliformes > Phasianidae > Tragopan > Tragopan temminckii. Next base: position 607 of record JAOWBP010050625.1, read on the forward strand.
GGCTATTTTGAAAACAAATGACAGAAAGATTCCAAGGATCATCAGATGTCTTACTGACAGTTTTCTTTTTGCTTTAGTTTTGTGTGCATTTCTGGCTTTTTGTTTGGTGGTTTTTGACATACTGGCAGCTGCTTGAGTCACTGCAATGCCATCTGACGTTTGTGCTGTTAACCCAAAGGACAAAGTTCAGCCTGCTTTCAGTTCTTTCTTTTTCACAGCCATGTGGTATCTTGTTTTTCTGTTGCCTTAATAAATGGCAGACCATGATCAGCTATCAGCTTTGCTGATTTAAGATAGAATTACAGAATAATTCCAATCCAGAGAGTCATCTGGGGGTGTACAGACCAATGTTCTGCCCAAAGCATGGTCGATTTTAACAACAAACCAGGTTGCTTCATCTCGTCTAGCCATGTTATGGACATCTCTAGGGACAGACACTTGGCAGCCTTGCTGAACTACTCTCATGGTGACGTTTTTTCAGTTTTCTCTTGCTGTGATTTGTACCACTTGGTTCTCATCCTTTCCTTGTGCATTTTCCAGAAGAGTATCATGCTTTTCCACAGAAGTCCCTCAGCACATCTGCAGGTAGCAGCAAGCTCTCCCTCTGGCTTCTCTTCTCTGTGCTCAGCAGCCCCCATTCCCAGGGCCTCTTACTGCCTGCTGACTGCTCCAGTCCCATGACTATCATGGGGGCATCTTCCAGTGTGTCCCCGTTTGTCAGACTTGTACTGGGGCCTAACACAGGGTGTGAGGCTCCATGTGTAGCCATCAGAAGCTGGCAGTCTTGTTTAGAAATGCCTTGCATGGGCCTCCATTTCTAATAAGTTTCAGTATTTCAGAGAATTGTGAGGTGCAGAAACGATAGGTTCACTGATGCTTGAAGTGTATTGCTGAGCTCCAGTTAATGCTCAAATCACTCATCTTTGGTTTACACAGATGCAGCGTTCCTGGTGTTGCTTCTGACCACTGCTGTATGCTGAGTTTCTGATCCCTGTGGACCTTCTTACTTCAAAGCAGGCTGGCAGTGATGCACAGAGGGATCAAATTGGTTGCCACTTGGAAAATGTGACAAGTGAATTCCTAGATTAGACATTTCCTTTCAGCATGGTGCACTGGGTTTGTTCTCAGTATGAGGTGTGATGTCTTCTTCTCTCTAATTAAGGCAGGTGAATGTGGTGGCAGTTCAGTTTTGGGAAGTAAACACACTTAATTTACTTCTGTCATTAAAGACTGCATGTCTTTGTGTTTTCTGTTGCAGAGAAATGTTCTGTGTTCTGGGCTGGTGCCTCAGATCTCACTCATCATGGGGCCCTGTGCTGGTGGAGCTGTGTATTCTCCTGCTTTAACTGACTTCACGTTCATGGTGAAGGTAAGGGTGGAGCAGATCCTGCCTTGCTGCTGGTAAAAGGGGTCAGTCACAGTCAGACCCCGTGTCAGGGTTTGCTTGGAGATGGGCTCCTGCTTCAGTAAAGGCCTGGAAACTGCTGCAGGAGTATCATTAATACCATTGTGACATTACCAGCTGTTAATGTCATGGATGGCAGCACTGAAGTAGTCCTGTGCCATTGCTTTCCACGTTGGAAAAATGAAGATATGATTAATCTTTTGTTAAAAAGTGCTTTTGTTTAAGCTTCAGTTCTAAATAAAGCAGCTCTCAAGCATTTAATACAGAAGTGCTTAATATATTTTCAAACTACAAGCTGCTTGTGGTTGGTTGTGCTGCTGGCAGGTATGGATTGCAGGTTGTGGTGGTTACTGCTCAAGGCACAGACAGGGCATGTTGAAGAAGGCTGTGTCAGGTGGTTTGCAGAAAAAAAGTTGGTCATGTCTGCGAGGAGCTTCAGAAGGATTTTTGTTAATGAGTTTTTTAACATCTGAAATTGGTCTGTGTTGATGGGGTGGGACAAACATTTCATCCTTTCACACTTTTTTTTTTTTTTTTTCATTTCATGCTAATACTTTAACTGGTAGACCCAGAATTATTCTTTCTTACTCACTTTAAATTTAGAATCATGGAGTCATTCTGTGTTCCAGTTGTTTTAAGTTCCATGGGTACTCAGCAAAAAAAGTCCTTCCATCCATCTTCCTTTGGGTGTCTCTTAGCATTTACGGGTCTTTGCTTTTTGTCCTAAGAAATAGCTGCACTGTTGTCTTTACCTCATGATTTTTGTCTCAGGTTATTTTTCTGTATAAGCTATTAATGTCTATAGAGACTGGTACAGAAATGGAAAATAAAAGATGTGCAGAAACTGCAAAATACCTCTGGGTTGAGACTGGGTTAAATGAAATTGAATTCGGTTTATTCTTCATGGGAATTCAAAATAAATTTCCAAAGTAACCTGTAGGTAACTGCATTTTCTGTGGATTTTAGTATAATGAATCGGGGATTTTTTAGGAAATTCTTTCCAATGTTGAACAGTTTTCTTATTTTGAGGAAAGTCTCTCAGGACAGCAGCTTTCCTTTGCTGCTTTTGCAGCTGGCTCTGGCATTTATACACTGGTTTTGCTTTATTCTCTCCCCTAGGATACGTCCTACCTGTTCATCACTGGCCCGGATGTAGTTAAGTCTGTTACCAATGAAGATGTCACACAGGAGCAGCTCGGGGGAGCGAAGACGCACACGGCTGTGTCTGGTGAGAGCTGGGAAGTTTTACTCCATGCTCTGATTTTCTTTAACATATGTGACATGGCTGCTGGAGCTGCTGTGAACCTCATAGTGATTCTTGTTGTCATGGCTGTCACCTGAGGTGAAGGGTTGAAGGGATGAAACTGCTGAAGCACAGGATCTTGCCGTGTGCTGGGCTCATGCCAATCCCTCTTAGTGATGGAAGACGAAATAGGAAAAGTAGGAGTGTGGCAGAGTTGTGGGATTTTGAGGAGAAAACAGCAAATCCACAAACGATTACACAAGTGGAAAGGCTGTAGGAGGGCAGAGCTCACAAGGAAGGCTTGGGATGGTGTTTTTTGTGTGTTTTTCTCCAGAAATGTGCATGGGTTGAAGGATTCTTAGCAATCCCTTGTTTGCCTAGCAATGTTCTTTCCACTTGGCCTAGTATTCTTTTTTATTTTCTTTTCCTCTGTGGAGACTTGGTGACTCCTTGATCTTGAGGCTCCAACTGGCTGTGGGAATTCAAACTCTATGTGAACTGCACTGATGTGATCCAAAGCAACGTGTGTGTGCGCCCCTCCCTCAGATCCAGCCCTTGTGAGAGAACACGGTAGAAAGCTTGAGCTCTGGGTTGCATTGCACAAGGCTGGGATCCAGCTAGGTCTGTGACAGCTGATAAACCAGTTTGCACTGTTTTAAATGTGAAATCAACAATCCAGAGCTCTTCTGGAAGAAGACTGATACAGCCACACATTTTCTAGGTATTTTTAATGGGTCAGATCTGCTTAAAATTCCCGATTGTTAATAGCTTAAGTTTAAAGCATCTTGCTGTTCTTCCTTGTCTTTATGGATACATACTTGAAAATGAAACACTGCAAAGTAATTTCAGTAACTGCTTCTTTCCAGGAGTGGCACACAGGGCCTTTGAGAACGACATAGATGCCTTACTTAACCTCCGAGAGTTCTTTAATTATTTACCTCTTAGCAACCGTGACCCGGCTCCAGTCTGTGAGTGCCACGATCCCAGGTAAGAGGAGGCTGGCTGAGCTCTCTGCTTTCTGACCGCTGCATTTCATGACTTCTCTGGCTCAACGGACATAAATGTGTTCTGATAATTGTGTTATACTGTGGGAACGTGGAATGTGTTAGATATGTGCGTGTGCATAACATACGTGCTCACTGTTAACATTACTTTATGAAAATTAAACTTATGTGTGTACAGGATATGGGGGAAGTAATCTCTGTCCAGTTCACGGCTCTTCAGACAGGCACAGTGAGGTAGAAGTCAGCACAGTAAGGTGCAGTGGGGCGATCCTGCCCTGCTCTGTCAGTAATGTGTCCATTGAGTAAGCTTTGGTCACCAAACATAGAGGTTGGGATGGGATGATGAGGTACAGGAGGCATTAGGCTGCTGTCTGGAAGGCTTGTTATGTAGTTGACAACAAAGGAAGGACTCATCACTTCAAGACTGGAAAACAGAAAAATGGCAAAAAATGCCAAGAGATAGAGGGACAGCCTGGGAGTCAGCACAGCACTGGTTCAGTAGGCAGCCTTGCTATTAGCAGGACAGACAGAATGTCAGTGGAATAAAAGCTGTTTAACCAAAGATCCGACTGCAGCCTTAGCTCAGCCCTTCCTGTACACGTCCCTAGAAGGTCTCCACCCTCTCCTGTATGACACCTGCTCCTATCTTTGTTCATCCTTTCCGTTTTGCAGATGCATATGATTTATATCTTGTGGTTTCTTGCACACTCGAAGACTTTAAAGTGTTGGGAAGGTTGTCCTCTCTTTATGCTTCACTGTCTTGTAACATCTTTGAAGCAGTTTTTTTCATACCAGTGTTACAAATCACTGCTGTAGTAAATGAAATACATTGTTCTCTGTTAAGAGAAATAAGTGTGCCAACTGCTGAGAAGAGGATGGTCAGACAAATTGATTAGTTACTGGTCCTAACATTTCCTGCCATGTTCATCTTGTACAACTGCTAAGCTGGAATACTGTTCTTATAGTGACAAACGCAGTATTGCTGGGTGAGCTATTGCTGAGGTGGGCACTTTCTTTCTAAGCATTCAGCATGTTGTACTGAGATAGTCTGATATTTTAATTTACGGAAACAACAGTCTGTTCTGTAATCACTGTATCTTATTGTCTTGCTCCAATTTATAGGAGGGAGGGGAGGTTCTTTTAATATCTATATACCCGGTGAGAGATTAAGAAACAACGGTTCAAATGTTGGTCCGACCAGTTTATTACAGATCTTAATCAGGGAGATGGGGAAGAAGGACGGACACTATTATGAATTAGGGTAATGGGGAAGGGAATGAGGGCGATAGAAAAGATAGGAAAGAAGAAGCAAGGAGTCTCTATAGGAAGCAAGAGGGAAGTAGTCACCACCATGGATCCAGCATGGTTCGTAGTTCAGTCATTGCTCTTCAGTAGTGGTGGGTCATCGGGCATTGTTGTTCTGTTGATGATGATGGTGGCCATGGTGATGATAGCCCCTTTTCAATGGTTCCAAAGTGGTCGAGTCAGCTGTCTTTGGAGTGACAGCTCAAATCCAAAGCTCTCCTTGGAGTGGCAGCTTCTGGCTCTGGGATCTCAGCAGAAACTCCTTTGTTCCCATCTTTCAGGCCTTGCCAGCAGATAAGAGGGAGCAGGGATGCCCACCTGCATCCTGTTTTTCACAGGACACGACGGTATCATTCCCCAGTTTTCCCATACCAAGCTGGAGCTATTTAGTCACAGGCCAGATCTTCCAGCAGTAAACACTCCTGAGCACTCTCTTTCAGAGGCAAGCAGCTCTGGAGGAAGGTGCTTTCAAATGTCCACAAAGTGATGTCGATTGTCACACAGTAACACCCATCACTTGCCTCCTCAACAAATCAATCAGTGCCTTATCACAAGAAATACCTCAGGAAGCAAGCTTTGAGCCAAAAAACAAAGCAGGATTCTCACACTTATAATGGACAATTTATTTATCTGGGAGAAGCTGTCAGTTATCCCATGGCTGCTAATGTGTGGGAGATTGATTAGTTCTGTGCTATGGCAGATAATGTTTTATGCAGTGTCAGATATACTAGTAGAGGATCCCAGTACAGTAAATGCTCAATAATTTGTGTTAAGAACTTCAATTTAGTTGTTTTTCCTACGTGTGAAGATAAATTTACCTGTGTGTGTAGTGGTATCTGCAATATTGATCGAACTGTATGGTTCTGATACTTAATACTGGCGATGCTTCATCTGCACATACTGACATCTGAGAGGACTCTTGCCTTGAACTGGTGGGTTGGTTCTTGCTGCTGCAGTCACAGCCCACTCCTCCCACTTCTTTCTCACTGGACCATTTTCATGCCAGGAGAAATTGCCTCTAATTATGTAAATGAAACATTGCACCCTTTCATCTTCATTGCTAAGTCCAACCACGTTGGTTTCTTCTCCCCTGCAGATAGGTTCTTTGTGGTGCTGAGGACATCAGGTTTGGTAGCTGAAACCCCTGTTGGTTACAGTTGTTTCTTTTGTTTTGGATTCCATAAAAAATCAGAAAGTTCCTATGGTGATTGTCCTCTGCCTTTGAGGAGTGTCTGGTACATCCCATTTGTGTAATGTGATTTATTTTTGTTTGTAAACAAGTTCTGTTTCCTCTGAAGCCTGAAGAATGTGTACGCGTTCAGGAGGAGCCGTTCCTGGGAACCTCACACAGGTCCATTTTGCATTTAACAGAAACCACTGTTGGCCTGGGTGAGAGTTTCTCGGGCTGTCGTAGGCTTCAGATGACTGCCTTGATGATGAGCAACAAATCTTTTCAGATAAATGGGATTTCAAACAGATAAATGAATCTCTCAGCCTTGTGAGTCCCGGGACTCCGCTGGCGAGCTCCAGATGTCCTTTATCTCTGACAGTTTGAGATTTTTTTTCCCTGAGATATTCTGGGTAATGTCTTTGTTTGCCAGTGGTTGTTCATTTTAATGCTGTTATGATTTCCATCTCTGCCTTATAGCTCTGTGAATTTATGGGAGCAATACTTTCATTTTTCCATTTTTCTTATCCTTTGGGATATCTCAGAATACAATCTGTAGGTAACAGGAAGATTTTAAAGCACGTTCATAGCTACTTTCTGGGAAAGTAAAAGTTTCTGAATCCACTGCAACTTAACATTGATTGCTTTCATCAGATTAAGATTTAATTATATCGTTTGATGGATATATTTGCATGCAATTCTCTTAGTTGTGGGAATACGCTGGAAGTTGTAGCTCTCAGCAGGGAGGTGTGTTTGTTTGGTCCACTGCAGGTGAGTGCAGATGCAGCAGTGGGGCTGATGTTCCTACTCTTTGCCTGAGATTGACAAACTGCAGATGGTGTTTCCAGTTCTAAATTGAACTTCTAGAGTCTTATGTTGTACTGTTTTAAAGGTACTAAACCATGGCATTGTCAAAACGTAGAACAGTGCAGTTGTGACTCATAGCAGCTGACACACACACGCAGCCCCCCCACCTGGGGACTGTGAACGAGTCCAAAGACCCCATGAATGCCAGCACATGGAAGTCGTTAATGAAACTATTGAAGATGGGTAACTGACAGTGCGAGCTGCTAACTGGGTGTTAAACGTCAAGCTCTTGAAGTGCAGAGCTGATAAGATACACAGAGCAATGGTCAGATTTCTTTAAACCCAGTGCTTAAACTGAAGAAGCTGTGAATGGACGTTCTGCCCTCCCACGAGTCTCAACCTGTCTGGTAGGGGGGAGAAGTATGGAAGTATGGAGAGGTTTCCAGTGGTTTGTTCAGATCACGAGCATACGGTGTGGGCAGAGGCAGCATCAGAGTTGCTAATGTGACAGGAATGACAAGAAGCCTTGCTGTGACACTGGAGAGGCCACTTCACCTATCTGTAAGCACTGGACTGTTGTGCTTCTGCACTGTGCTTAGCACTACCAAATAATTTCCCCATCGCTGAGCTGTGCTCCAGCACAGGAGCATTTGAGTGTCCCCCAGTGCCCTTCTGGTGTCCCCTGTGTTGTGGGCCCCCCCAGCCAGAGGAGGAGCAGTGTTTCCAGGCAATGATTTCATAGACAAAAATATATCTCTAAAAGAGATGTCTTGTTCATCAAGAGATGGATCAGACTTTCCTCCTCCAGGAGGAGCTCAGGTAACCCATGGGTGAGCCCTCAGTGGCCCAAAGCATAACTGTCTGCTGCAAAGAGGACTGCTTTTACCCCATGTTTGAGTAGCATGTTTCAGAGAGATGGCATTGGCACTGCCTGAGCTTTTGGTCTTGGCGTTCATCTGATCTGTAAATGTTATTGCTTGGATTTGTTTTCTGCAGTGACCGTTTGGTTCCTGAGCTGGACACAGTTGTCCCCATTGAATCCACTAAAGCCTACGATATGCTGGATATCATACGCTCCGTAAGTCTGCCACTCTGAGCCCTGCTGAGAAGAATGTGAACATGTTGTATTTCACATGTATGTAGTTGTTAATAATGGAAAGAAACCAATATGGTGCCATTTCAGATCTATTCTTCAGTCTTTGCAGGTTACTGTTTTTTCCCCTGTTTAGCAGTCATGCATGAAGGGACAGCAGCAATGGCAGAAGTAAGATGTTTGTGGGGGAGATGGGTCTTAGTGCTTGTCTTCAGGATCAATCAAACAGCATGCGCGGCTGTACAGATGAGAGTACTGCTGTATAAATCTAATGGAATTTTACTAAAGCAGTATAGGCATTGTTGGTAATTCTCTTGCCTAGCTTTGCCTAATGCATTTTTTGTCAGTTTTAATGACTTAATACATTGAAAACAGCTGTGCAGAGAACAGGGTTGTAAAAAAACAAAAACAAATCAAAAAATCAATCAAAACCCAGTTCTGTTATGTGTAACTGCTAAAGCCCTGCAGAGCACCTGGGGCTCCCAGTTCTGATGTTCAGGTTCCCAGGTTGGCCCAGGATCCTGCGGTGGATGACAGACCTGGGAAGAGCAGCCTCGTAGGCAGTGAATACAAATGGTGGCTGGGGGGAGTTCAGCTGAGCTCATGGCATCCTTCCAGACATTTCCCTTCTGCTGTTTTATCTGTCTCCCCCCACACGCACACGTTCAGCCAATGCTTTTCAGTGTGCAACTGGCTGCATTCAGATCCATTTTGGTGGGTTAAGAAAAGCTCAGAATGAGTTTTTAATCTGCAGGTTCTTCTCTTCTGAACGTCCCTGCTCTCTGTTCTGTGTCAAAGTGAAGTTTGAAAATTCTGAAGTGAATTAGGAAAAAAAACCCACACCCACAGTCTTTGAGAAGTATTAAGGAAGGAAATAAAACTGCTTAAATAAAAAATAATTGAAACTTTTCATTCATCGGAAGGGATGGGCAGACTGTGAGGTGTGTAGGAGAAGTTGCCATCAAGAGCTGCAAAGAAGGCATTAAGGGTACATGCCAGCAGGAGAAGAGCAGAAATGCAGCCATGTGTAGATGTCGCTACTGCTCCACCTGGAATGATCATCTGCTTTGAACTTGAATATTGACGCTGCTTTCTGTGCTGGTGGATGTCACTTTGCAGAGCACACGTGGGGACTTCCAGCTCAGGGAAGTGCAGCTGCAAGGGTTTGCGTTTGCAGTGAGATCTTTTTGGCACAGTGTTCTCCTGCTGTGCAGAGCAGTGCTTCTCACACAACCAATACTGCTGGTCAGCACAGAGGTCATCATCCACAGCAGAGCATGATGCATATAGCCCTCGTAAGGAAATGCTCTGGATTTGCAAAGAAGTACGAATTAAACAGATAATGAAAAGTCCCCAGGTTCCCAGGAGTACGATTTGCCTTTTGTTGCTGGAAGCTGTCTCTTAAAGTGCAATGGTGTGCTGCGGGTAAAAATGCTTAGCATCTGATTGGGATTTCTGCGGTAAGTTAGAACAGGTTTAGTACAGAGGAAACGCCACAAAGATGATTTTCTCTGCTGGGATGCTGAATGGGCCGTTCTGATAGTAATTAGCGCTGCATTTACTTCCTGTAAAGGCAGAAAGATTTCTTCCTTTTTAATTTTATTCTACAAGTTCTGCTAACGTTTCTCATAGTACCAGCTGTGTGTCTGTGTATATAAATACACATGCAGACATCATTCTAAGGGCTCTGCCAACCTGTCCTCCTTACAGATCGTTGACGAAAGGGAGTTCTTTGAGATCATGCCGTCCTACGCCAGAAACATCGTTGTGGGGTTTGCCAGGATGAACGGAAGAACAGTCGGCATAGTGGGCAACCAACCCAAAGTAGCATCAGGTTGGGGACAGCTGTGTGCTTCTGATGTGCTGCCTCTTCTGGGTTTGGTTTTGTTGCCTTGTTGCCCTCTGTGTAAGGCTGACTGGCTGCCAGGTGAACTGTGGATGGTTTGTGTGGCCTGCCACTGCTTCATGCTGCTTTCCTAATGCTGCCTTTTTTGTCTGAAATCTGTCGTGCAGCTGTGTGACCTGCCTGTTGCATTGTTGCAAGAAGACCTGAAAAAAAGGTTAATTTCTTTATCAACATGATGGTCTTGCTCTTGGGTAACTGAAGGGCTGCTGTATCTAGCACAAGAGAAGGCCACCAGTGGTCTGGCAGTGGCTGAGATGGACTGATTAAGCAGGATTTGGAGCCTGCATGCTTGCTTCCACAGCATTAGAACGCCCCAATCTGTTCTGTAGTGCAGCTCTTCTGAAAATGAGAAGCGTTCAGACATACATACAAGTGTGTGGAGCTCACACAATTCAGACATGAAGATACAAACATCTGTAGCTTAATCACCTTCTTTGAACTGCAGAAGGGATTTTGCTTTCTCTCCTTAGCAGCTGGATAACTTCTGAGGAGACTCAATGCTGACCAGCCAGTGCCTTGGCTACCACAGTACCCGACAGTCAGTGGGTTTTAGTATTATTTTAGCCTTCAGATGGTATTCTCAATTTGAAGATACTTAATGTTTGAGGTGTCCTTACGTGCATCTTGTATAAGCTTGATATAACAGCACGTGTAATTCTAAATGGCAGTGACACAGAACAGAAATACTTTGCAGCTTTTCCCCCAAATGCCAATCTTTCGCAATGCATCAGTGCCTTTGTTTTTTAATGGGGAACTCCATTGTTCCAATATGACTGACTGGGGAAAAATAATTAAGGAGAAAATTACAGAAAAATAATTTAATTTACAAGGATGTGATTTAAACTGACTTTTTGGCATAGGAGCCGTCTGTGCACAGCAGTCACTGCGGGAAGAGGTGAAAATTGCAGGCTGTGTTTCAGAAGGATGAATGGGTGCCAGGTGACTGCAGCTGGTGGTCAGCTTAGTGCTCAGACAGCAAACCTTGATGATGATCTCCGTGTTACTGCAGGCAGGATTTTTCATTTTGCTTTCTTTTTGAGAAGACAATACAGCTTAACTACAGCGTGACTTTGATGCTGCCTTGAATTACTGCCTATAGCACGTCATTTACACCTTACTCTGTTTTCTCACCTCCAGGGTGCTTAGATATAAATTCTTCTGTCAAGGGAGCCCGCTTTGTTCGCTTCTGCGATGCATTCAACATCCCTCTCATTACTTTTGTGGACGTTCCTGGGTTTTTGCCAGGTATGCTGTGTCCTTGTGTTCCTACTGGTTGTGGGGTGGGGGAAGCAGCAGGAGGTGGTGGTGCTAAAACCAATCTTAACAACTCTGTAAGAAGAGCTGTTTACTGTACCGAAGCTTAAATAAACCAGACTTTAAAATGTTACTCAGTAAGTACAGCAGTCGTCACAGTAAGATATTGAAATATGCAAATTATGTTCCAGAAAAATGAGTGCCTAAATAAGGCAATGCTGCTGTTTCTGTGTGCTCTGACAGAGCTCTGCGGGGCTTTGCTGAGGAGCACAGCGGTGCTGAGGTCAGGCTGGAAGCACTGGGATGAGTGTAGCTGGCCAGGGCTGGGTGTGGGTAGGAAACCATCAGCCCCCAAAAGCTGTGCCCTGCTGTTTGGGATTGCAGCTCAGTTGCACAGCGGGTGACTGTGGCCTGTCCAGGACTCACACCCTGCGTTCTCTGGAGGTATCCTTGTCACTTTTTTCTCCTTTACTATGATGAGACTCCACTTCGAAAGCTCAGGTTCTTTCATGCTCCAAGCATTGCTCAGATAAGAACACCCATGAGTTAAAGGGTTTGAGATTAGACTTTCCTTAGCATTAGTTACATAAGCAGTTAATGTTAAAATGAAAACTAGAAAACAGCCTACGTGAGGAGTAGAAAGTCTCCAATACAATGGAATATGAGGTTAACACTAGTATAAAAACTGTTAAGGCTTCCCTCAGGGCCTCTACTGGACTTCAAAACATCAGAATGCTGCTGTCAGTGTTCTGTTTCTCACTTTACCATACGCATTATGTGTTTTATCATTGAGGCAATAGAGAAGGTGTTAAGGGAACCGTCTATTCCTTCTTGACTGCTTTCCTTTCTCTCCTGTTGTTGCTGCACTCTCTTCTTGTTTGGATCACAAAGCAGCTTGGTTCTCCTTAGAACTTCAGGGGCTGCAATGTGGACAGATACAGTCCAAGAACAAAGCTATTTGTGTGTCACTAATTGTTAGAAATATTAACTTATTGTGGTGTAATAGCATGTTGTATTAGAAGCAGATAAAGGGAAGACATAAAAAATAGAGCTGAAGAAAGCAGACTTGAGACTTTACACTGATTATGAACTGTTATATTTCACAGAGTTGGGAAAGATTAATACACTGCCATTAGAAATATCAATTGAAGTAACGTATTCTGAGTGTTGCCGTTCACTACTTCTCTCTTCAGTAGGGTAAGAGAGAATCTTCATTGATGTGTACAGAACAATTTAGGCAGTGTGCGCAGATAGCATTTAAGGATAAAAACACAGAACAAATCTGGGACCAGATCGATGTCCAGAGTTCATGTTAATTCACAATGTAAATGGTTCCAATAACAGCTGGACTGAGGTTATATTCAAAGCAGTGACTGGCTGCTCTGCTTTAAGAGTGAGTGAAGTACTGCCTGGATTGCAGGATCTGTGCTTGCCACCTCCTGGGTGTAGGCTGAGGGTCTCAGCTGTGTTCAGGCTGCTTCCTGCAATAAGACCTGGTTGCTCTGATGTCTGTTGCTGGGAAGTGTCTGTAGGCTTGGTGTGTCCAACAGTCTGCAGGGAAATACAGGAATCCAAAGTGAAATTGCAGTTAAGAAGGGACATTCATGAGTGTAGGCATGCAGTATTAGGCAATCAAATTACACTTGAAATCAAGCTACCAAATTTTAAAAAAATCTCACAAATTTTAACTTTGAAAATAATTTTCTGTAAGATGGATGAACTGTCAGACAGTAATTGCAGAGTTGCATGCACAGTGGCCTGAAATGCAGAATTGCTAGAAATAATGTGCACGTGGTTGCCATTTCCAAGTGCTGGTCCTTGAGCATGTCTCATCCAATACACGTGCCTTATTGTGGCACCTGGGACATCTTTTCCATTGTGGCAGACAAGTAGGAATACTGAGGCAGAGCCCTCCTGTGCAGGTTTGTGGGCACAGAAGGCAGAGCAATGCCATGCATCCTCTGGCTGTTAGTCTTTTGGTGATGAATTAGCTGTCCTTCTTCCCATGTATGCAAAGCTTTTCTTTGGTTTCTTAGATCCTGTAAAAGGCATTTCCAGAGTTACTTTTATCAGTTCCTCTGGTCGTGTTCCCTCAACTAGCTGTCACAGCTGGGGCTGTTATGCTTAGATTTTTATTTTTTAAGGTAATGATTTGCTAGAGCTGGACCTCAATAGAAATTTGCAGCTGCTGGATGCTCTGATAGGATCTTCAGAGAAGTTACGATCCTAGGCCTGTGTCTGGGACAGAACTTTGTAGAACATCCTCTAAAACAGATGACTTGTATTCTTATTTGCTGTGTGCTATCAGTCTCCAGAATTACTGCTGTGAGATTCCTTATAGAAGACTCCATGCTCTGTCCTTTAAGGACCGTAGTCTTGGGCTTGCTTGAAGGAGGTGTGGGTCTTTGGTGTGTGGTAGCCAAACTGCCTTTCCTTATGCACTCGAAGAAAGGGTTTTGGAAGAGTGCTGCTTTCTGGAAGTGAAACGTGGGTTGCACGTTTCTCTGCTAATCACATTTGGAGTACTGAAAACTATGGAATATTACTTTGTTCCTATGAAGAAGCCATCTGGTGAGCATTGCATTTCTGTGACCTTACACTCAGACTTCATGCTGCTTTTGGCAAAGTATTTTTCATTCAGTTGCTCAGCATCTAGTGGAGAACATCACCTGGGCTACTACCTGCTCTTGCTATTAACAAGACTCTGGTTGTTTGTAGTGTGCTCCTGGTAATGATGAGATGAAAACGCTTGCCTAATTGCTGTAGAAAGCAATTGAAGTTTCTGTGAACTTCCTAGAGTGACAAATATGATTTCTGCCGTTTGCAGGTACAGCTCAGGAGTACGGAGGGATCATACGTCACGGTGCAAAACTACTGTTTGCCTTTGCAGAAGCAACTGTGCCTAAAATTACTGTAATCACCAGAAAAGTAAGTTGGTATTAATTCTGTGGTGTTATTTCATAAAATCAGTTCCTGTTTTCATCAGTAGCAGTTCTCATGAAGCTTCTTATGTCTGCCCCACTTCTGCCTTCTGTAGTGGTTACATCTCGAGTTGTCCTGTTTGGTAACACCTCTTCATGCCAATTTACAAATGACCATTTCTTCTGTTCTCAGAATATTTTCACAGTTCATTTTGTCTCTGTGCTCCACCAAATCCGTGTTTCTGCTCTTTGCTTTCTCCCTAGAAAGTCTTCAGCCAAGTATTTGTCCTCTGTCATCTGTCTGTGTCATCCCTCTGCAAGAGGCAATCTTTGTGATCTGTTCTTGCAACTTCAGACTCCAGTTCCAGAAGCAGTGCTGATTGTGTCTCTTTTCTATTTGTTTTGCAGATTTAATGCTTCTGTGCTTTTCCTTCTTCCATGTACTTTTCCTATACCCTCCTTGGTTTCCTTTTTTCTGTAAAAATGACACCATTCTTCTCTAAGTTGCTAAAAGGCTTAGCTGAACATCTCTCTGCTTTTGCCTTTCCTGGTCTGTCCCTCCTGTTCTGTTTTTTTGTTTTTGTTGTTTGGTGGTTGTTTGGTTCGTTTGTGACAGGCTTTTGACAGCAATGAAATTGAAAGAGCTTTTCAGGTTTCTGTTCCTTTGCCATGACTGAATATTGCCATTCTCTTCTTCCCAAGCTTGCATCCTTGCTGTCACTTTAAGTAGTGCCCTGAAACACTTGGCTGTAGCTTGCTCTGCAGTTCTGCAGTATTTGTTTACCATTGCTGCCTGGACCACTTCCAGGCCCAGAGTGGAGCACTGCAGAATCTGAGTGCTGCATCCCCTGGCCAGGAGCTTCCAGAAGCATGCTGGCTTATCTGAATGCACGTGCAGGGTGAGGCCTGGTGCTGCAGACAGGCACCGACTCCTCTTTTCTGCCTTCAGGAGGGTTTTATATTCCAACAGCTCCCTTCCTGCTTTTATGTGGTTTCAAGTTTGCCAACCTTAGTCTTAGGAGATGGCTGCAGGCAAGTTTTTACAATTCTTCATTGTTTTTATGAGTGGGAATGTCTTGAATGTGTTTGCATAGACTCAGTGTCTAATACTAGCGTGCTGATGGACCAAGTAACAGCCACCAGTAGGCTCTGTGCGCTCTTACAGGTAAAAAATGTAGCTCCACTTGCTTGTTGTTGGAACAGTAGAAGTTGCAAGAGGAAAGTAAATTGTTGCTGTGGTGAGGTCACTCACACTAATGAATCCCTGGGGTTTTGTTCCAGGCCTACGGTGGTGCCTACGATGTGATGAGCTCAAAGCATTTAAGAGGAGATGCGAACTATGCCTGGCCGACTGCAGAGGTGGCAGTGATGGGAGCAAAGGTAAATAAATGCAGGCTGACTCACACTGTGTGCAGCAGCTATCGCTGCTCGCTGGCACAGAGGGCGCTTAGTGAGAGGAAGACTGGTGGTACTTTTGCTGAAGCGATTTGCCCAATGTCCATGCAGTGTGGGGTGATCAAGCAGACATCTTTGCCCTGTATGGGTTGATTTCCTGCGGGCTTTATCTTTCCAGGGTGCTGTGCAGATCATTTTCAGAGGAAAAGAGACAGATGCAGAGGCAGAATATGTGGATAAATTTGCAAACCCCTTTCCGGCAGCTATGAGAGGTACTGTTATCACATGTATTGTGTCCCTTGTTGCGAGTTTGCCATTGCTTGTTGTTAGTTAATTTTTAAGCATTTAGTATACGTTTTGCTGTAAGTTATTTAGCCAAGAAGTTTGTGTCCAGGAAAGTCACTATCTAGACCAGAAAACCAAACTGCCCATCTGAATGGCTTTGGATGGGAAGAGACTGGAACAATGTGGGGACTGCAGTGGAAGGCATACTTTCAATTTTGCAATGATGAGAAGCACCTCCAAACTCATACTGTTAATTAAAATTATAGGTGCTTTGGCAATCTGCTTGATGGTTCTAGATGCTGACCAGTGGCCTTGAGAAAGGGTCTGGTTCAGTTCAGTGGTTTTTCCTAGAGCTCCTCGGTGTGAATTTTTCTGCTCTTCTTGTAAAAGGACTTTTATCTCTAGTTTTGAAGCATTACCTGTGCTCTAGAAGGCAGTTCTGTAGGCTCCGTAGTCAGCTCTACATTTTTCCAGTTATGCTGCTTTGCCCAATTAATAAGCTTTGTGCTTCATTTAAAACCTCTTAATAGTGCCCCAGAGCTGGGACGACTTAGTCAAGTTCGTCACCACAGCTAATGTGTACAGCATTGCTCTTTGGTTTGCTGTTACTGCTGTTAGAGCCAGGAAAAAAAGACTTGTGAACATGCAAAGTTAAGGGATTCTTCTAATCAACAATTCTGAACCCTTAAGTCAAACTAATTAATAGCAGAGATGATATCTCTAAGACTTTGCAGTAACAGGTGAAACATTCAGTGAGTAAAGCCCACTCCCTATTATCTTTTTTGGTTGGCTAACTTTTTTGGGGAAAAAAAGTTTCTCATTTTAACACTTGACGCAGGAATATTTTCTCTTCAGACTATTTTAAATTCTTAAGTTAATTTATAACTTGTGAATAGTTGATCCCAAGAGTTATTTTAGGTTTGTGAATTTAAATCGCAGCCTAGATACAAAAGGTTAAGAGGCAAGCTCTTCGTGTGGTTTGTTTTTACAGGGTTTGTTGATGATATCATCCAGCCTTCGACCACCCGCATGCGCATCTGCCACGACCTTGATGTGCTGGCATGTAAAAGCCAGTCCAACCCCTGGAAGAAACACGCTAATATCCCACTGTGAGTGTGAGGAGGGACCCGGCCCTGGCAGTGCTCTGAGCGCAGGTCCTTTCTGTCACGTGGCAGTCTACTCTGCAATAGAAGTACTTCATTTTGATTTTGTTAATGCTTATCAATAAATCATAGTACATACCTCATTTAACTTAGGATCTTACCAGTTCATCTTTATAAATCTTTCTTTGTGGGTTAATAAGCGACGCAGTCTGCGGTGCCTGCTGCGGGCATGCTGCTATGGGTTGCTCTGGGCTGAATGCTCCTTGGATTCTTCATTCCATGGGCTGTAGAGGTGGCTGTGTTAGGCAGAGCTGCAGTGACCTCTCACTGCTGAGATGTCAGAACTCTGTGCTGTGAGTATTGCCCTGGATCTGCACCTTGGGTGCCTTGTGCTTCCTGTACCACAGCTCACAGAAAGAAAAATCCTAGGCTTGGATTTTGGTGTGTTGCATTCCAAGCTTTGCAGATCTCAGACTAACCTGCTCTGTTCCTCTGCTAGGCTTACCCAGGTTGCAGTTTTATATGCTGGCTGAAGCAGTGCTGTGTCTCTGGTTGTTACTAAGTTATGTGTGGGCCATGGGGGCATAGGTGGCATAAATGGAGCCAGGCTTCTCTTGGAGGATGAGACAATTTGCCCAAATTGGGGAAAAAGAAAAGGAAATTCCAATGGGACAAAAAAAAAAAAAAGCCTCCCTCAGCAGAGGGTCGAAATAGAGACTTCTAGACCTGTCTTCCAGCCTATTTTTTTTCCTCTATGATTATTTGCCTGACTTTCAAGTAACAGATGTTACTACTAATGAAGAGAGTGAGCACAGAGCCATTAGAAACTGCGAACTACATCCCCAAAAGCCAGTGAGTGATGGTTACTGTCATGGTTAGTGCTACTGCAGATACCTTCCAGCACAAGAAGCCCTGTGATGACTTGTCTGTTGAGAGTATCCTCAGTAATTAGCAGTAATGTGTACAAGATGAAGAATTACTGTACCTGCAGATTGCTGCTGCTTCTGTCCACTCCCCAAGCATCTGAAGTGGAGGAAAGAATTAAGAGTGCGGCTTTGCTGGTAGGCACTATTCCTGGGTAGATGGAAGTTGGTGTCATGTCTTCAGCCATGGAGCCTGGAAAAAAAAGAAAAAGGG
>JAOWBP010050626.1:0-18632 GCA_028571105.1 Tragopan temminckii
ATTTCTCTTTGCAGGCTCCCCCGCAAACAGGTACAATTTTAAGAACTGGAAACTGAATGCAGTTTGTAATGGCCACAACTACTGCTATGCAGAGAAAACACATCTTCATTACAGGGCTCAGAGATGAAGAAGCTATTTTAAGATCGTTACTGCAATATTCAGCTGAAGTTAAGCTGGCTATTAGTAAGTTACCAATATTACTGATATGATGAAACACACAAACCAACATTACATGGCAATATGAAAATACCACTTACACCTCATTGATGCAAGTTCCCAGGAAAATCAACTAGATGTGCACATGCGAAGGTGATCTATGAAGCTGGTTTAGTTGCATATTTAAATCAAAGGTAGCTCTGAAAGATGCTTCACTCTCCCAATTTAACAACTGGAGAGCTAATTAAAACATTAATAAAGAGGGGAGGGGGACAAAAAAGCAGTGAATGTTCAGTGCAGTCGATGTGCATGCTCAGGTGAGCTGCCTTCAGCAAAACTAATCTGCATAAGGCAATGCAAACAGGGTACGTAAATTAAATCTTATCAAAAGAAACGCTTTAGGAAGAGAAAAGAAGTTATTTCCATCTATCTACATGTATTAGTTAACACCCAGTGAAGAAACCCTAAACCCAATCGCCTGTGCATTTCAGAACAGCTAAGAATCTATTTGTAAGGTGCATTCAAACACCATAATGTGAACAAAATCTGTTTTGCATGCCAATATCCTTGGAGAGGGCAATATTCATGCAAGCTGATTCAAGCTACCCTGAAGATACGCAGCTCTCTGCCTTCCTACAGCAGCTCTCAATGCCTGCGGACAAGAGAGATCCAGAAATGATTTTCCTGGAGACTATAGGCAGCTGCTCTTCACACTCGTGGAAGCATTTTCTTGGGCATTACACGAATGACTTAGGAAAAAAAAAAGCTGCTTTCAAGCTGTGTACACCACTTGATACTTACTGTAGATTCAAACCAGATGAGGTACTCAAGCGAGGGCTTGGCATCAGCACACTGAAGGTGTGTAACGGGTATCTACTGAACGCAGACCAATTCACATGGCTTTGCTTATTTATAAATGCCACTCAGGCACTGCTGACAGCTGTAACGCCCGCCCGCAGTGGCACCTGGGATGCTGCTGACACACCACTACCTTTGTAAATGTGTCTACAGGCAGACGATTCTATGGAACCTGTTGGCAAATACACACAGCATTTCTTTTTGACCGTAACTAGAAAGGTTATTTTAACTGCTGTGCTACACTGTGCTGACTTTGAATGGGAAAAATGCTTTAGAACCAAATTTTAGTGAGGTTAATCCTCTCCACTGATTGTCTTGTCACTGAGCAATAGCTCACTTTTGTTAAAAAAGTGTCTTCTGACCACATTACTGGACTGTGTAGAATTGTTCTTATACATGCATACTCATACACACAGAAATCCATACATCTGTTACTGTTATTGTTGCCCATTGACTTCCAAATGCAAAGTCTCTGACTTGCAAATACAGCTCTTCAGCTCTCCTGAAAGAAAAGCACATGGTTTGGTTCTGAAAGCACAGGCAGACCATAAAGAATTCACCTTACAATGAAGGTGAAAAGGGGATACAGGTCAGCTGCTCAACTTTGCTAAGTCAAAGGAGTCCTAAACTATCAGAGAAAAATAAAACACAAGATCTACACAGAGTTTCCAGTTACCAGACAGTTGTAAGAAAAGACTTGGATTCAATAAACAAACCTCATGATTATACAACTTCTCACCAAAAATTTTCAATTGCTTTTCAATGTATAATTTAAACAACAAAATGCAGCTGCTTCATCTCCTCCCTCCAGCCCCACAGTCCTACTACATCTTCTGCCTGGCGTTTTCTCGTTATCAATAACAAGAGGTTTCACCTGTCTCCTTTCATTCAAAAAGGCCAAGGAGCTTAGAAACATTAATTAAACCTTGTAACACTCCTGTGAGGTAGGTAGGTGTTATTATCTTTGCTTTACAGATGAGAAAACTTGCATTTTAAATTACGACTCTCACAACTTTCCAACAATAGTTTTATAGTAAGGCCGTGAGCGTCTTGCAATTCCCTATTTCCAACCAACAGAATGCATGCTCTCTTTTAAACTGGCAGGAATTTACTTGCCGTTCTACCACACATGACAATTTTTTGTTTTGATCGACAGTGTTAATTTGTCATTAGCATGAATCCTTGTAAGAAAATACAAATACATATTCTACCCAGATTGTACTTTCATTATTTCATTTTCTGTTTGAGCTGAAAATGAGCTGAAATTTTGTATCTTGTGTTAATATCACTCTTCATCTGGTTAGCTGAAGAGTTTCATCCTCAAAAAGAAAATCCATGCTTCTTGAAAGCATATGAATTGCTTCTTGTGACTGAATCCCAGATTTCTTCTCTCATTTATGCTTTTTTAATGTATGTCACTTTATTTCTTTATCTTTTACTTTCTTTTCTAATTACTTCACTTCCTCTTTGACTTATTCCCTATTATAATTGCCTTTGTCCTGTATCTCTTTGTTTTCCTTTTTAAAATTTTTCCAACCACGCGATAAAGGATGTACCTACATATAAAGAACAGCCTTACAGTGCTTCAACCACTACCTTGAAGAGATGCATACCAAATCTCCTTGTCTCACAATCTCCCCACTTTCAACTTCTTCCTGTGCACAGATATCTGCACCATCCCTCCTACCTGCCTGGCTACACTCCTAAATATTCTCCTCTTTCCTCATCCTGCGTCACTCCTAAAACTCCATTTCCTTCCTCACTGTTCCAGAAGCAAACTTTCACAGCTCCCCTCCCTTAACTTCCTTGCCTACATCTCTCATCTCCTCATAATTTCTTCCTTACTCAAATTGTCTCAAACACCTTTATAAACTAACTCTTTATTCCTCCTCCTCCTTCCTTCTGTACCACTATGGAACAGAATGTACCATCCACTGAAACAAGTTCTACCATGCATTCAATTAGTCCAAAAAGCATGAGAGTCCAACCTACTTTTAAAAGAGGCTAAATTTGTCAAGAGCTTTCCAGAAAAAGCTTTATTCCTCAAAATCAGCCAAAGATTTTTGTGTATTTTCCCAAACCTAACAAATCTGTAGCCCATAAAAGTGGCAGCCTCCAGCTCATTAATAACCGCTTCCGAATCGCACATCACTCAAAAAACAGCTAATAAAATAAATAGATTAAATAAATTGCTTGTTGTTGTCGTTTTGTTTTTACAAAAAGATAAACTATATTTTACTGAAGAAAAAGAATTCTTGTATGCCTTCTTTAAATATTATTGCTTGTATTTCGGAACAGCATTAAAAGTTAAATTAGGTCTTTTTTTTTTTTTCTTTGTATCATACAATTTAGCACATCTTGTTTGTACTATCTGCTTTAATGAAGAGAGTTTGCCAGAGTACAGTAAAAAATAGGTAGCTTTGTTACTCACATACAGTCTGTAAATGACAACTTGCAGGCCTTGAGAACTGCTCTCATCATATGGAAGCTGCAACAAATGTTCAGTCACTGCTTTCTGTTTCAGCTCCCAGAATTACAGCTGGATTCTTTAAACATTATGTGTGGTTTCTTGCATTTCAAAGCTTCTGAACTACTCGGATTGCAAGAAGCAAAAATTCTGCCCACAGACACCGTCTTGTTTCCACTGACTTCATGCTGCAGCCAAGAAGTATGGAATGGAAGCAGGATGCCACAGCATACGACACCACTGAACGCTGCAGCCCCCATCATACCTCAGCTGAGTGTGATTCACGTTCACTTCCACAGCATGAAAAAGTCTATTCCTTTTCCATCACTCCACAGAGGTAGAATCACAGAATCATAGAACGGCTTGGGTTGGAAGGGACCTCAAAGATCAGCAAGCTATAAACCCCTGCCACAAGCAGGGCCGCCAACAATTTCAGAAGTAGGTCCTTCTATGCAAAAAGAACAATTATAGTCCTCCAACAGAAGAATTTTTTGCTGTTTAATTACCATCATGCTATTTACTTTCACTACCTTTACACTTTCTCATGAAAAGCACACAACCTAACAGAGCAGAAGGGAAGCACTACAGCTTCTTACTACCAGTTCCCATCTTGAGCAGAGTCTTGCTCAAGCTCTATCCATTTCCGCACACTTACCAAAGATGCAGAGTTAAATTGTTAGGCATCTGCTGGCAAAAAAAAAAAAGAAAAAAAGAAAAAAAGTTAAATTTATTTCCCTCCTAATATTCTGTAAGGTTACTCATCCCTTTGCATTCAGCTGGTCACAGACTGAATATCCAAAGCCCTTTGAAAACATCACATATGCAGCCAAGATCAGTAAGTATCACTAGCAGAGGCCCCTCAGAGCACATTAGTCTCACTCTCCACTGCTGTCATTCACTTTTTGCTCAATTCCAATGTTTTGACTTTTTAATTATTATTTTTTTTAATAAACAGTGTCACAAATGATGTGAGCCTTGTCTGCCACTGAATGTGCCACTAACGAGCAATCAGTCTCCAAGACTTAAAAACAGGTTGGGACCCACAGAAAAACAGTTTCAGTGAAACACTCCTACACCTTTGGTTTCCTCCTCTGTGTGCAACAATCCCATCTTCACTGAAATCACCCACTTTTCCCAGATAGCTTCTTATACTCTGTAAGACAACAGCAGAGAATAAAAGTGCTGCTGAAATCTGTATCACATTTAAACTCGCATGATGTTTAAAAAAGAATGTTTTGCCTTCCTAGTAATTACTTCACATTTTGAGGACCATAATAATTTACCCTCCCTGCAGCATACGAAAATCCAGAGTGAGACTTGATTCTGCTCTTCTAAAAGCCAGCGCTGGGCAACATCAGAACAAAGTGTGAACACAAGCTTCTTAGCATCAGAGGAACACCGGGAACATCAGAAGCTGAAACGCGTGTAGGTGTATTAGCAGTCCTACCATCCATCTGTCAGATATCTTCGATGTTCCTGCACATCACCCACTGGCAGAGCTGTCTGCCAAGCAAAAATATTATGAAATGTTCATTATATACTAAAATTTCCCCCCGACCCCCCCCTTCCTGAGGAGGAAATGGAAAAAGCAGTCCCTCCGTACACACAGGCTTACATCGTTACCAAGAAACACTGAGACTTTCATATTCTCCAATAAAGGAAAATCTACCCAGAAACCAGCAGGCGGGACTGTGATTTTACATATATTTTAGCAAACTTTACTTACCACTGCATACACTGACTTTTGGTTCACAGATATCTCATTTTTTAAGGTACGTTAAAGACGGAGTTTACAATTAACTGAACAGACAGCGTACAAAAGGCTTTTAGAACTACACCATATGGTCTAGGGAAAGGAACAATCTGGACTATCCACATTTCAATCTGCAGGCTTGTCCACCTCTATCACACATTGTATTGCTGTAATAAAATATTAAGATAGAAATGTAGAAGTGAAAATAATCTATCTTTTGCACCACCAAGGGAACAAGGCATCCTACAGTCTAGTGTGTTTATTAAATATTTTAAGTTTTATGATTTTGGCACGGTGAATCAGATACAGTCAATAAAATTCTCAATTCATTTAAAACAGTATTTCCAGAAGGGTATGGGTGGGTATTCATCTTGTGCTTCAGGGAAATAAAAAATACCAGTTTACATGGGGTACACTGGCAGCAGTTTATGTAACAGATGACACATTCTTGGAAATCAAATAAAAGCAGAAAGAAAATACCCATTGTTGCTTAGTGAAGGACTAATCACATGGTCACAGCTGGAACCAGTGTAAATCATTCATTAATAAAATTCTGTTGTAGTAGTTACTTTTTTCTGCTTTTCAACTGCCAGCAGAAAAATCATCTTTCAATTCTTTGTAGAAATAATACATTTGTAAGTATTTTGTAGTGACTATTAAACTTACTAAATCTTTGCGGGAAAAAAAAAAAAGAATGCCTACAACAAAGACATTGTTGGCTCTAAGGAAAGATAAATATATTTATGTATTTTACATGCAATCCCAGAACACAGTCCAAGAAGATGCTTGTCACACTTGAAGGTACTGGCCCGACTTCTGGTTGCACAGAATCCAAACCTAGAGAAAAATCAGCTGATGTCCTTTGCAGAGCAGATTCTGCAATACAAAGCATTTTAAATGCTTGATTTGACAGCCTTATGAGTCATAGTCCTCAATGTAAACTAGAAACTTGCACTAGATTAAATACAGACACCACAGAAAAAGTCCGTGTGATGGTTAAGTGTTCCATAAGTACAGACACTGTTGGACATGTGTATCATGGGCTGACCCTGCTTTGAGCAGGACGAGATGAGGTGTGCTGCCAAAGTCCCTTCCAACCTGCATTATCCTGTGACTCTGTGACCTTTCACACTAGAGCTTTCCCTTCCTGAGCTGTGAACCTCATGTTCTCTTTGACTTTGCAATCAATGCAACAACTGTCTCGAGCTTCATGTTTCACTGCCTTCAACAGCAGGGAAAATAACACACAAATCTATAGGACTTTGTAGAAGGACTTATGAACTCACAAAAAATCAGCTCATCCTTTGAAATTATCTTGAAAGAAACCCCTTGCAGTGTGGATATGTGAGCTGTTCTACACACAATTCCACAGGACTTTTTTTCTTGTAATATAGGAAATTACTGAGTAACAGTAAATAAGAACTACACCTTTTAATATTGAAAACTGCAGCGACACGAAGTAAATGGGACAGGCTTTTCTCCATTCCAAGAGAAGGAAAAAAAACCAAAATCATATTCCTTATTTGGTGTCAACACTGCATTTTAAAATGATCAAGAATCCCTTTAATTGAAAGGTTTCTTCAAATGTAAAAGTTAAAAATATATTATCTCCCTGACTCTGTGCCTACTAAGCAGTCTGAGCAGACTTAAAGCATCCTGGCTTGATAGGATATCTCTGTTTCATTGCAGAGTCTGCTAAGGACTTCTCAAACATCTATCAAGCCATGGGCCCTTGAAACACAACCACATAAACCCTCTGCAGCCAGTGGGAATGCTGAAGTGTACAGCCCAACACGTGCTTACATTTCCACGTGCTCAAAGACTCAATTCTTCAGTTTACTGTAGATATCCCTACCTCACAGTGACATCTTCTGTAAAGAGATGTACTTTATTTGTAATTGGTTAATGTAAACAAGAAAGCCCTGGTTTTCTAGTAATTGACAAGTTGTAAGAAATGACAAAGTTAATAGTTAGTGTTATTAGCATTATTTACACAAAGAAAAAATCACTACCTAAGAAAACTTAAGTACATAAATGAAGTGCATCTTAGATTGTCACATTCAGAGACAAAAAAGAGCCCCAAATGTCTTGCTAACTTCTATTTTAGTAATTATTAGTCTTCATCAGCACGGGTAAATCTGAAGACAGGCAAGTGAAATGAGTACGTAATTGACAAGGAAGTGCAACTAAATACAAGCAGTGGCAGAAAGCATCAACTCTCATATGCATATGGCCCATGATGTAGACAGGCATCATTTGAATAAGATACCATTTTCTGCTCTTTCTCTCTTTACAAATAACAAAAAAAATTGCTTTTTTTTGTAATAGAAAAATGCAGTCAAGTAGATCATGGCTGAACAAGATCTACAGTTAAGTTTACTTTATTCTGTTTGGTGATGTGTTTCCATTTCAATAAAATACGATGAATCATAAAACAATGAATATAAATATCTATTTATGCAAAGCTGGTGAGTACCATATGTGAACAGCTTCTGACTCTAAGAGAACTTCGGCAGAAGAACAAGATAATACAGTTCTCCACCTGATTGTGTTGGAAGGGCCATCCCCAGCCCCACACCTGCCAGAGATCCTGCTTTTCAGAAGTCAGTCCAAAGGCCTTTGAAACATAATGAAAACAGGCCTAGGAGGACTCCTCCATAAGCTTCCCACAAAATACTCGGTTTTCTTTGATTTGTCTACTTCTAGATGAGATGTGACAAAAGAATAGTTAGAAATTCATGGGGAAAAAAAGCCTTTCCAAAGGCAAGAACAGTGTCTCAAATTAAGTCCCATTCTCTGCCACTCTTCACATGCCCAAGTGCTATTCTTGTTGAAGCCACACCACACACATTTGACAGGAATTACACTTTTTTTTTTTTTAATCTGCTGCTAACACCTTACAAAGTATATTGTTTCTTTTGACGCTGGTATCATCAAAGAACCATGACTAAATGGTTTTAATGGTTTCCATGCCTAATTGTTATTATGTGGCCAATCGCCGGCAGCAGTGCAAGACCATCATTCAGACTACCTGAGAAGCAATGACTTTGGGTGCAGCCATAAATCCAGAAAGCCATCCAACCAGCACCAGAAATGGGTCCCCATGCATGCCTTGATGCCGTCCTGATGGATTTGCAGTGACAAGCAAGGAAGGCAAACTGTATAAAAAACACAAAGTGCTGAAAATACACATCTATTAATGATTTTTTCTCATTGGAAACGGTGTACCAAGCTGTAGGTAGCCTAGTTCCTCTACGTGAAGGGTAACTGGGAAAAAAAAAGCAGTATTTAGGTTCGCTAGGAGACGAGTGTGACAGATATAAGCTAATGTTAATGCTACGAAAGCTAAGATTTACCTTTACTAATCCCTCTCAGTGAAAACAATAGGACACGGAGAGGAAATGAAAGATGACAAATATAAGACAAGGGAGCACATTGGTGGGAGGTGGGAAAAGGAGAAACAAGGAGGCACAGGGGAGGGCTGCTGCTGCCTCACCTGAAGAGCTGCAATTTGTTTGGATCAGCTTATTTAAATTAGTACAATAACACAGTCATGTAGACAAGAACCAGGATTATTAATTTGCATGGATATTATCCAAGTGTGCATAAGAAGCACAGGTTCAGGGATTTAAACTTCTGGGATGATTCATACTTTGAAGTCAGCAGTAGTAGTAGTTGGCAGAGTCTACAGTGAAAGGTAGCAAGCAAGAGGAGTCGGATTCCTTTAGGTCATTAAGGCATAAGGTCCTGACAGCAGTTATGTAACAAAATAAAGGTATTCATAGGAAGGGAATGAATGTTTCTAAGAACTCATAATGCGATGCTGGGAAGCACTTTGGTGTTGCCACACTTTTTGAAGAAATAAACCGCTGCAGAAAGAACGACGATGCTGGATTAGAGGAAAAAAAAATAAAACCTGTACCAGGAGTGAATTGAAGAAAGCAGTGAAGAGTTGATTAGCATTTTTGACAGCAAGAGAAGAGAAAGGGCCCAGGTTCTACCTAATAGCTATCTTACAACCTAGATTTTATTAAATTGGCATTATATTTCGTAACTGCATATTAAAATGCTTCCTACATTAAGCACTAAGTAGCTTTAAGTAAATGCTTTGTTTTCTTGAGCATGACAGATCTTCAATACCAACTGCAAGTATCAAAGCAATCTTTCACTCAAATGCTTTCAGAATTTTTCCCCCCCTCTCTTCTCACTTATAAATGTTCAAACCTGGGTGCCCACAGCTTGTACATAAACCTGAAATATGGCACTTAAATCTATTCCCTGAAAGTTAAGTGCTCCAGCGGTCTGAAGTTAAAAACTGAAGCAAAAGCAACCCCACCAGGAACAGAAGCATTTTCTCCAGCGGTGAAGCACCAGAAGGATGTCTGCTTTCAAGTTCTAACTCTGTCGTTGTCAAGTTCACACATTGCTGCTATCCTCACCCCACCCAGCCTGTAGCTTTGTGATTCTCTGCAAGGTTGGTAAGATTTCTTTGAAAAACTAAACCAAGTGGCAAGCGCGCATGCCAGGTACAGGAGGGCTTTCTCAAAACGCTCACAGCATCACTTTTCATCTTCTAAGACATACATTCATGTGATCTTTTAATAACTATTTATTTCACACCAAACCAGATATCTCCCTAAAGCCTACCAATACAGCCTGCAGGCATATTTCTTAAATAAAAGTACTGAATCCTTGTATACTTCGCATTTGCATACTAAAGGAATGAATCAGTTATCACAGCAGTAGTAACACTATGCAGCAACTGCTCACCTCTTGCTGAAGGAAAAAAAGACAACACCCTGCTTATCTGTTTGCTGTGACACTCTGTACCAACTGCATTTCTTCCGTTCCACAATTGTGGTGCATCATTTTCTTACAAAACTATGACAAGTATGACTGCTCTTTAAGTTGCTCAACACATCTGCTACCTATTTTGTATATATAAGCCTTATCACCTCTTTACTTACGTATTTCTGCTTAGAGGTTGAAGAAATCATAAGATTTTCTGACTCTATGAAATGGTACTATTGGTAAAGCAATTCCTTGTTGCAATATTTCAGATACTTTCCTGTGTAACTCTTGCTGCTTACTGTAAACAGAAGTAGTTTCACTACTAAATGCTACAGAGTTCACAAAATTAGCACTCTACAAGGCTTCCAGCAGTGCTTATATGAAATGATGTAAGAAACATAAGGTGCTGCATCAGGACTGCATTTGACAGTATTAGAGGAGCATAATGCCTGGCTGGGGTCAAGTATTCATAAAATAAGTTGCTGTATTTGGAAACAGGGAACTCAGTCCCTCCAAAAATTAAGAAGTGAATACTGCACATTTGTTTACAGTACAGGAATAACATTATTTTGACCAAAGGAGCAGACCTGAGACACAGGAAAGGAGCAGAGGAAAGTCCAGCAGGAGAGCAACTGCCCATGTGCTCATGTTAGAAATACTGAAGGTGAAATTAACTCTTTTGCTCTACAGGATCACAATTAAGGCTTTTGAAAAATTACTAGAAATGGAGAAAAACTGTGACGGAGGTTATCAATGCATGATACATTATCGCCTATCATCTAAAAAGAAAGTCTTATCTGCTACACAGCATAGCAGAAGCTAAATGCCAGTTGGCTTAAAATATTATGAGAAAAGGCCGATTTCCAGGAAGGCACATGACTGAAACAAGGCTTCTTCTGAGCTTATAATCAAAATTGCTCAAGTCTCTGATCACAGGAGAAGCTTTTTAAGAACTTGCCTGGGCCTGCTTTTGCCAGCCTACCTCAAGCAAAGAGCTGCACCGCTCGTGTGGTCCCAAGGGTCAGACCTTCACCAACATCCCTTGTCCCAAAGCTTCAATGAAACAGGAGATCCATGCTCTTCTAAAATGAAGGCATTTCTCAGGTGTTGCATTACCTTTGGCACGGTATTCTGTTTGTGATCCTAACTACAGAGAAGCAAGTGTAATGTGATGCATTCATGTTATTCACATTCCTATATGAAACATGGCACAGCTTTACATTTACTGCCTATAGATGAAGTGCCAGCACCGTCCATGCAAGCGATGCTGCGATGTAATCTTCTAAACGGTGCCATGACAACTAATGTAATTATACTGAAATAGTATTAGCTATATTTATGTTGGGGATAGTCTTACCACAGTTCTTAAGAGAACTGTTCTGCTGCTCAGGAATTAGCCCTATCTCCTCTTCTCTGTAACGGCATAATTAGTCATTTTGACATTTTTTGCCTTCCACAGTGACTAACAAACTCCTCCCATTCATATAATTCAATGCAGAGAGCTCAGATTTAAATTATATGGTTCAGGTAATATATACTCAACATGATCTCCTTTTTTTTTTTTTTTTTTTCTCTCTAATATCTTCTTTAATTCAGCTAAACAAGCTAAAGGAATGGTTAGTGTTTCCTTCCACTCCTAATAGGAAATTTGGGCTTTTTGAAAACAACCTGGTAACCCATGCAATTTCCATTTTAAGATTCACTTTGTGTTAACATCTTCCAGTTAAAGGGCAGCACAGCGTTTTACCTCCCTGCCCCTAAGACCCAGCTGGGAGGAGGTCACCTCTGCAGGCCAACCCACATCCAGGCAGCACCAAGCCCTTCTTCATGGCCTCCACGACCACCTGCAAGGCCAAACTGAGCCTTCTGCAGCAGCAAATCAACCCAATCATCAGGAATCCATACACAGTTAATCAAAAACACATCCACCACATACAAACTTGTAATTATTATTAAAACTACATGGCTCTGTCAAGCGTGAGCCGGACCAGGCCGCACGGCCCTGCATCCCAGCTAACACAGAGGAAAGTCAGCTCTAGCTCAATATTTCCTTCTGACTGAAGTGCAAAACATACAATCTGAATGTGTACAGACTAATCAGCAAATCAGGAGCTCACAAGCTGCCAGTACCTCACTCTGCAGGCTACCTCCAGCAGATCCGTCAGTACTTTTAATGATCATCATCCTGCAAACGTACCGGCTCACATTCAGCCAACAAAATATGAAAGTATTCTGAGTGATGTTCTTCCTGTCTATTATTAATTCCAAAGTGGATGTTAGCACTTAAAATACTTTGAAGACCTATCCTTACTGTCGTTTTTCAATCACTGGAGATGTGATTGCAGCACACAAATCCCTTCGGACTAAATGCCCCGATCCAAACATCTTACAGGTACATTAAAAATTGAATGGGCATAAACAATTCCAGCAGCTTGGAGCTTGAGCTGGTATTACAGTGATCTCTGCAATTCATAAACATCAATACTTGGGTAGTTTGCATGGGAATACAAGCAACTAATTATTATCTTTTGCTTAGGGGCACGTATGGTGAGCTCTACAGGTATCGCTACTGCTTTTTGCCTAATATATTGCCTCTTGAAGTCTTTCAGAGTAACAACTTGCTGATACACAGTGCTACCAAACTGCTTGACATTCAAAGAGAATACGCCACAACTTCAGAAAGATGGTGCTAAGAAAGAACAAATCACAAATCCGTACATGACTGGCAAATGGTAATTTCATATTGCTCACTAAGAGACAAATTACATCATTACTTAACAAATATTTTCTATGAAAACATCCATGCTTTCTAAAAGATACAAATCTGCAAGCTGCCTTTACCTTTTTCTGGAAAACTGCTTAATTTTGCAGTGTTTTCTGAATTACTACCTGGATGACTTGGGTTTACTGACACTGCATGACTCCACATTCACAGCATTAGACTTCAAAGCAGAATTTGGCCACTAAGTCTGAGTCGGTCTTTTCCAGCCAGAACTGTAAACTTTACTTTTATTTCTTCGTTTAAGTGATTGGTAAACTGGTAAGCAGCAGTTTCAATATTACAAATAATGAGGCAGCACATATTCTAGAAAATGGAAACCTCCTGGGTAAAACTAACAGCCTCTTCAAACATTATTTGTAATGTTTTGTTATTAACTATTTCCTCACTAATTGACTTTTTTTTTTTTTTTTCAATTTAGACTGATATTTGCAAGGTTGCTAAATAAAGCAGCAATTCAAAGACTGAAGACATTTTATATATGCTTTACAGCTAATGAATTTCAAACTTTGAAAGAAAATACAGTATAGAAGTTGGTTAAAAACAGCAGTGAGATTCTGTAAATAGATTCAGTTCTTCAAAAGGATATCTGCCACTGCACACAGCTTTAAAGTCAGTCTTTCAAGTTACAACTGAACAAGTCTTTACTTGGCAAAATTACACTAAATAAAAAAAAATATGTATTAAAAAATGCAAGTGTAACAACAATACAGCAA
The DNA here is from genome assembly GCA_028571105.1 of Tragopan temminckii. Classification (NCBI taxonomy): domain Eukaryota; kingdom Metazoa; phylum Chordata; class Aves; order Galliformes; family Phasianidae; genus Tragopan; species Tragopan temminckii. The sequence goes on from JAOWBP010050626.1 coordinate 13,521, forward strand.
TCTGCTAATCATCCCCCAAATAGTCTTTTTTTGGTAAGAAAAGTTCTGTAGGTTCCAGCATCACTATTAGCATGAGTAACTTGGCGGCCCTACTCATCTAAGCTGTTCCCATGGCATGACTGTGTGTGCTCATAAAAAGACAAATAGGAAGGGCCCATGATTGTGATGGGGAAATCTCTGTGAATGATAGCAATATTAGGCAGATGAGTGGCTGACATTTAGTTTACTGTCAGTCACACATATAACGTTATGCACAAGTTTTTCAGTGTGTGGAAAAATAATTCTTTCATCTGGTGTTATCTTAGATGCCCTTATGACATATTTCTATTTTATTTTAAATACTGTAACATGAAGTCTAGGAAAAAAAAATCTCTTCATTTGCAGACTGATGATCACTGCTACACTAGTTACATGAAAAACACCACTGTTTAGTCATTTCAGAAACCCAACCATTAGGATTTTGCCCCATTCCTAAAATTCACTTTTCTTCTAAGGTATCAAAGACATAATAATGCAGGCTCTTACAAAGAGCCTAAAATGGATGTCTCAATTTAAAGTGAAGCAGATTTGAACATAAATCAATAGAAGTAGAAGGTATCATTAAAAATTGCTGGCAATGAACACGTGGGGTCCTTTCAAACACCACGAGAAAGATATAGCTGCAGTAAGCAGCAATATCTGCGCTAGCTTCATCTAGCTAGCAGAGATAAAACAACAAAGTCACAAGAAAGCTTTAGCAACCATGATAAACATTTTCCAAGAATGCACAGTATGTAATTACTCTGCTGTCGTATGCAAATTCTTTGTCACTGCATCTGCACCGCTGCTGGTACCCGTAATACCTAGACTGATTCAATACAGGTATGTTAGCATATCTTTAAAACAACACACCTTCCACTTCTTGTCTGAAGACCTATCCTTTGATTTGTTGAAACGTGAATATAAAGAAGCAGAAATCCTTACAAAGAAATGATAATAGCTAGCTGCTTTGATACCTATGGCAACGTGACTGAAAACATGCAATTCAAAGAAACAACTAATTCAGTTTAAAGTTATGAAGTTACGAGCCTTTTTTTGTGCGTGGTCTTTAACTTATCTGCAAAGCTCTTTCATCCAGTTTTGTAAGTAAGTGTAAGTAGCCATTCTGAATTGATTATTACAACTTCAGCATGAGTGACACTTGACTGAAAAAGTAAAAGGACGTCAGTTTCCTTTCTTTGTTTTCGTTTTCAAAGAAGTCACAAGAAAACGTTCTTCTCCCTCCACGCATTTCTTCTATTCAGAAAGGAAAAACTAAAGATTGCAGCGTGGGCACACGGTCTTCTCCATCCCTCTTCTCTCCACAATGACTGAACAGACTGAAATACTTAATTCAGCAGGTTAGGTAAAAGTCTGGACAATGTAAGCTGAACATCAAGTCCTATCTTCCTAAAATTAGGGCACTCCTACACACAGGTATATTTGCACAATTGGGTCTCAGTTACCTGGAGTCTACATTCTTCCAATGCACTTTGAAGTTATCAAACCAACACGTGGCTTTTCTTTTTCACAGCAATTTAAGTTCAAGAAATTCAAGGACAGAGGAGTTCATTCCATTTTTCCCCTTTTTCTGAAATTTACACTTAGATCTCAGCAATTCATCATGCCATGGGATGTTATGGTTTCAACTTGCACAGAAGAGCTCAGCTACCTGGGCAATTAAGCTTTACGATAACTTCATATTCATTAGTTTCACAAAAGATATAGAAATAAACCTTTTTTTTTTTTAGCCTCCAACCATCTCACAGAATAAAAACATGCAACACCAACCAGTAAGCTTTTGCTGATCACAGAACACATACTTAGCTTTTGTCAGATGCTTTCAGAATTGTAGTTACTTGCATGTTCTAGGACCGTGATTAAAGTGCCTAAAAAATTATAACATGACACAAAAGGCAGCTTTTCTGCATGAAAAGTTTCTAAAAAGCCTTTCGCTTCTTCCAGTACAGAAGATAAAAGTGTATTTTAGGTCAGTATTTCCTCTTTAGGTTTCCCTCCAAGTTGCAGGGAGGCTTTTTAGTTTCCACTCTAAGCCAGCCAGCCTAGCAAGCTGGTTCAGTGCTTTAGAGCCATCACACTGCCAACGTAGGCTTTATTTCTGAATGTTACACCCCTGCTTAGCCAGGGTCCAGAGTTCGGCTGAGGCTGGGTATGTTTACCCTGAAGAATGACACTACTCCAGTTCTTCACTCTGATCCATTAAATAAATTACATTTTGATCAGTTATTGAGTGATTTGGGTATGTACATGGCACCTGGAAAGCCACCTAGTTAGTGCTTTGATCCCATTAAAATCTAGATATCTGCTGTGAGAAAGCAAGGCACTGCTCTAAGCAGAAGGCTTTCACTTTCAGCTGCAGCTTCATGAGGAAAACAATCTACTGTCAGATCTTAGCAAGAATATTGCTTCCTTCAAGTCAACACCTCTGCCTGCGATAGAGTCTCTTAAGCCTGAAAAAGTTACATACCCAACAAGCTAATGGATATATATACCTCTATATACACAGATATATATTAAAATCCATATTTTGAATACCTCCAAGCACATCATAAGGGAGATTTTTAAATTGTTGCTAACACAGCCCCATCTAAGTCATGCATTGAATTGCCCTGCTATACGAATATATTATTTATGAAACATTACAGAAACATTTAGGTACTTCAGGATTTATTTAGCAATTTCTTTGCTTTTACAAGCAAAAGCTATTCTGGCCAAGGTCCTAACAAGCACTGATAAGCTGATGGCATACTTGCAGGTTCCAGCCAACACCCATGCAGCTGCTTGAGTACCTATCTCCATTTTGCCTCATTAACAAAACACAAGATCCTGTTACAAAGTGTGCTGAAACAGTGAGTTAATGAGCTTATGTGTTGGAAATCACCTAGAAATAATTATTAACTATTTACCAGAATCGTGTGAAGTTTCCAGTAGGTAATATTCAAATTCAAGTTATCAGGAAAAAACAGAAAAAGAACATATCAGTCTATGTATAAACATGTATGAGTACATATAAAGCACCAGTTCACGTTCTACAAGTGCTTTTTCTTCTGCATGGGAAAAGCCCATGCTACACCTCTCTGAGAAGAGTAAAGCCATCTCCCCCCACACCTCAGCCACTTCCAAACCAAAGTGCAATGTGACATTTGATGCACACACTTTCGAAATACGCTTAGCAAGCGAGTGGTAAAGTCCTTTTTAAAGATTATGTGAATTACAGGTATGCAGATGGAAGTGCTCAAAGGGGCTCTAGCTGCAGTCTCTGAAATACTTTCACGGCAGCAATCACATGATTCAAGACTGTTTGCACTCATTACTGTCACCATTTAAACACAGGATATCATTTTGCTTGCACTAAGACACATTGCACAGATTGCAAAGAACTACATTTTAATAATTCAGAAAGAAAAAAAAAAAGCATCTAGCAAATAACATCCTAAAAGAACAACAGAACGCTTTGGAACTTTTCCTGATTTTGAATTATGCTTTATCATTTGCAAGCCTCCGATAGTTTAAAAAATTCTTACTTCATCAGCTAGTCTTCCATTAGGCTTTAATTTTTAAGAAGTGCCCTCCTTGTTAAATCCAAAATGCATTCAATTTAAAACATAGCTGACAATCCTTCCTGAAAAGAATAAATGACCACGAGACCACATTGTGGTAACAATGGTAATGGGAGGATGGTTGGACTAGATGATCTCGTAGGCCCTTTCCAACCTTGTGATTCTATGATTCTATGAGAAAATTGTGCAAAGTCAGAAGTAAATGGCTCCAAACAATACAACGCATTGGACACAGTACTCAGCAGCACGCTGCAGTCCTGTAGCCGTTTCATCCCACTGCTGCTCCAAAGGGCACAGGGGATCAGCAGAAGCTCCGCAAGTGTGATGGGAAGGGCTCGCCCCTGGGCATGCAAACTCTTGACTTGTGCCACGGTGCAGCAGCCGAGTTACCAAGGGCTGAGATGAAACCTGAATTTCACTGTACTCCTAACAATGACACATGCACAGCAAAGCCTACATATGGAAACTGCTAACATCTATGGAGCCACTTAGCTGCATGCTGAAGCTTGAAACAAGTTACAGATGGGCAGGTTGTGCTTACCTACCCAGTACACGCCTGGTACAAATAAATGAGGGGAAAAATGGAAGTTTATCATCTGTGCAAGTGGTGTTGGCTGTCTGCACGCTCCACAGGTAGCCGGCTTCACAGCCACCCCAATAAACACAGGTCTGCCATCAGCTTGCTGTGCTCTGCACACACGCTGGTAGGATCCCCGTGTGGGTCCCTCCCCCACGGCTCACACCATATGAAATCAAGCACGATGGAAGTATTTTAGAAATAGTACCTAAGTTACTTAGAGCTGTACTCTCCGAAGAGAAAGCTAAAATTTTGTGGACTTGCAACTGGACTTGAGTATCTAAATGTCTACATCCTTTCTGAAGATGGCAGTTCATCATCAAAGACTGTTAAAAGCTTTTGAAAAGCCTATCCTGTATTTCATGTAATATTAACCACAGTTAACAGGTTGACTCCACTCCTGGCACACTCAAAATGCAGGGGATGCACAGAAAAGAGGATAAGATGGTATCAGCTCTGGGTCACCCAGGAATGCCTCCATTGGCAGAAATGCCAGCTGAATGTGGACTCTGCTGAGAAGCCAACCGATGCTGCAAAAGCAGTTTTTAGCGAAGGACAGGACTTGCTACCACTGTCCCAAAGAGTATGAAAACTTGCAAGGCTGCACACAAGCACTACAGGTAAAAAGGGATCAAAAAAGTGGAGCAGAAAATCAAAACAGCACAAAATAGAAGAGAGAAACCATGTGGTGGAACTGTCCATTGAGAAGGCATCTTGATGGTTGTAAGCGTTGCGTGAGGAAGGAATGGTCTGGAGCTTTCTGTTTACTTCAGTAGCAAAATTTAATTAAATCTGCAATATGGTAGATCTAGAAAATAAATAATCATAAATTAATTCATAATGAGCATATAAATACATATATATTACTCCGTGACACTGGATTTCACATGAATAATCAAATGCTCCTATTTCCCATAATAAGTTATGATTCTTGTC
>JAOWBP010050627.1:0-58910 GCA_028571105.1 Tragopan temminckii
TGTTCTATGTTTTTTAAAAAGCAATTGAAAATCCATATTTACTAGGCTGCATAAATACTGTGGTAACTGAGAAATTAAAATATTTGTCCTTTCCAAGTCAAGAAAACTTAGCTCTTAGAGTGTATGTATGATGGGTAAGTAACTGTGGTAAATGCTTGACTTTAAGGATAATTCATTGTCTTCATTACTTTTTTTAAAATGGACTTGCCAAATCTTAGCTTCAAATAACATGTGCTTTCTGGAACTAAGATCAAGTTTTCAATCTGTTTTCTGAGACAATTTTCGTTTCTCCTGCATGTATCCATTTCTTAGGCTCCACCAGCTGTGCCTGTGGTTCCACTTTGCTTCGTTTCTTTTGTTTCTTTCCCTTGCTCCTGCTATCTCCATTGCTTTATGTGACTAGCTAGCAAAGGGAAAGGATTGTCCCACTGTGTTCTGCTGGGGCAATGCTTTCAAACGTAGGGTTTGAATTTTGGGTGGTCCTGTGTGAAGCCAGAGGTGGGACTTGATAGTCCCTTCCAACTTGGGATATTTTGTGATTTTTATAATTGTTTGCTTGGAAGGTGATGTTCCCCAAGCCTGTGCCCTGCCATTGCACCAAATTCCCCAAGCCCAATCTATACAGTCACTATTTCTTCTGCAAAGCAGACTGTACTTTGTGTTCCCTCCTGTTATCGTACTGGCTTACATATCTCGGATTCTGGTTTTGCAGAGCAAGGGGTATCAGTTCAGCGTGTTTCACCCTTGGTACCCTTTATGTGTACTGGAATGGCTGCATAAATAAAGAAAAAAATTACTTGAATTTGATTGTTGTGAAGATAGTGTTCACTCATGTTTGAAACAGCTGTTTTCTAGACCTATAATTTTCAGTTGTTTACGATTGTAAACAAAAGTGCATGCTGCACTGAAATGCATTTGTTTGTGCATGTTGCTACCTAGTTTGTTAGAAAATTGTGTTGAACTGGTAGAAAATCTGTTTACACAAGTGACCTTTGACTTGAAGAATTGTCTTATTGAGAAGATTTCAAATTATTTTTCAGATACTTGATAGTTCTGAATCTGTTGGTTTAAACTATGAGTGCATAACTCTTCAGTCAGATTGTGCCAGCGTAGGCCTTTATAGTCGAACTGGGCTAATCTGACAGTGAGGAGAGAACCTCATGCCGTGGAATGAATACCTTAACAGATTAAATCCCACTTCAACTTCAGACTCCTTTCTGTAGTATTTATCATGTAAGTGAGCAGAGAGTGCAGTATTCTTCTGAGGTTCATCTGCATTCAAAATACTTACTGTTGAGAACATTAAGAAGTCCTAACATAAACACAAGCAGATACATTGCTTCATCTGAATCTTATTTGTATGGGAATATATCTAAAACTGAAAGGTAATCAATTATCTCAGGCTACAGAACACAGGTAGAAAGACTGTAATGTAAAACTCTATTTCTAAATGTATCTTTCATCATTTCTGTCTTTTTAGGCTATTTTAATTTAGCTTCAAAAGGATCATTGTCTCATGTTGGTCTGTGGCTAACTTTGTAATATTGAAGTCTAGTACTGAATACTGGAATGTCAGTGAATCAAAAAAATGCTGTGCTCTGTCTCCTGTTAGGTTTACAGCCTCTTCCAATCTTATAATTGCCTTTTGAGCATGAGTGCAGGGTATTTGCAGGGTGCACTATTTCCCCTGAAACTTGGTTTTGATGGATGCAGGTATGCAGCTTCTGTCTCTGGTCAGCTCGGAAGCTGAAGATAGTCACCCTCCTGTAAACTCTGATGTTGTGAAACAGTTACTCTTCTGAATTGTAGCATGCCCCAAGCACTCCATATTTCCTGGTTACCTTTAAAACTCGGTAGCTGCTTGTTCAGTTAAGGACACTCTGGGACAGCCTCCAAGGGAGACTAGGAGAAGCTGTGTTCTCTAGCTATGATGAGGCAAGACTGGGTTTGAGGTGTTGCTGTTGCTGAAGAATGTGGCCTTTGGTGCTCATCTTCTTAAAGATAAGGCTGTATCTTACTCCTGCAGATACTGGAAGCCAAGGGATTGCTTCAGAAACGTACTCAGAGAAGGATTATGGAAAGATTGAGGTTAGTTGTAGGTCACTGACCTAGTTTATTTTCTAATGGCAAAGTTGATTCTGTAGTATAATAAACATGCAAATTAATCACCTGACTAAAGATTAAATTCTCCTACAGTTTAGACTCAGTATAAAAGAAGGGCGGAAAGATGGGTCCTCATCTTTTATTCCTTGAGATTATTGGCAAAGAAAGACAGCATATCTGAGAAGTGGTTAAATAATCCAGAGTAATGCAGCAGAACTGTAGTATGTAATAAACTGGCAGAGTGCGTAAAAGCTGTCAGAGTTAATTAAACAGTGCTGCTAAGACGTAAATGTAATTGTTAAAATATTAATGTTTTTTCTTCTTTTCAAAATTCCAGTGAAACTTTCTATGCTGAAATAAAATGAAGTAATTCCGTGGTTCTATCCCTTAAGCTATATTTCTATGTCCATTTGCAGACAAAAAGGGATGCTTTTTGTGTCCCCCACTCCATCTGGGAGAAAACTCTAAATAACCACACTTCTTATTTTTTCCCTCCTTTGAAATTTCCATTAAAGAACTTTCAATGTTTCAACCTAATTCAATCAATCTAAGCTATCCAAGCAGAATCAGGTTTGTAATGAAAATGGGTTACTTTTATATCTATTCATTTGATACTATATTTATTGCAGTTAGAAAAGCTTTGTTAATTCTTTGACTGTACTAGGCTCCCAGGGGAATGAAGGTATTGGAGTTTTACTGGCTAAGATACTTTGTGAAATGCAGTTAACAAAATGTTTTATCACTGTGTCAGTAGTCTCACTGCCAATTATTTGTACTTAGATTGGCCAGAAGCTCCATTTGCCTGTCTTAATAACCCTACTAAAATAGGAGAAGTAGTCAGAATGTTGTATACAAACAAACAGAAACACAATAGGGGAATTTAGTGCTGTAACTGGAAGAATTATCAGACATAGCAGTTACAAGATCTAATTTTCAGGGTATTGTAACAGAAACAAAGTAACACAAACAAAGAGTTCCAGCAGTGGGGAGGAAGGTATAAATCATATTATCTTATTTTCTTCTCTCAAATTCTCATCTCAAGCTCATATCAGTCATAGATTTTCTTCTGTTAATATTCTATCATGCTTACGTATCTTAGGCTTTTAAAAAGGTAAAGAAAATGTTAGTAATTGTAGTGTTTCTCACATACGAATGCTTTCTCAGCTTATTTGCCTTTGGGTAGTTATTCTTAGTAAAGATTGTGTGAAGAATATCTAATAAGGACTAAATGGTGGAGATGCACTAACTTGGCTTGATTGTAGAATTTGGGAGCATTTGGTATATTTCCTGAAGCCACAAAAGAACAGCTTGTGTACTTCTATGGAGTGGAATTTGTTCTATCCATTTCCTCTCTGCAGGAGAGGAAGCAGAACATTTGCCAAACAGCTTTTGAGGTGAGTCTCTCTTCTGTTCATAAGCATGATGGGCCTGCACATCTGCAGGAATGGGGTAGCAGAGATTGAGCAATCAGTCTTGTCCCATGCTGAGCTTGCTGCTCCTATAGAGCCCAGACAAGATCCTAGGGCAAGGCCTCAAGTGATTCCTGAGTATGGGGAGTTTTGCTGTAGTGTGTACTGTAGTGTGTTGAAAATCCCAGGGACAATGTAAATTCAGTATTTTCTTTGAACACTTGTTCTATGACTTTTTATTTTTCACTGGTCATTTACGATGGTATTTTACTTTGTTTCCATCGGTCTTCCCTCTTCTTTGTCCTGATGATTACAAGTAACTTCTTGAGTTCAAGCGTGCTATGTAGAACAAGCAGGAGAATGCTTTGAATAATGTTGTATAGCAACATAAAGTTTAATTTGTCAAATGTTTTATCATTCTCTTGGTCATCATCTTTGTTCATTCTTTTTCACTTGAACAACATTCCTCATGAGTTGAGGTGAAACCACTAATAGTACATTGCTTCTATTATAATAATCTGCACAATGCCCAATGTCCAGAGTTGTCTGGAGTTTTCAGTTTTGTCTTGTAGTAATTTCGTGCACCATTAGCCATAAGAAGCCTGAGAGAAATGGTGTGAAGGGAAGATTGTTTCATTTCTGAGCTTCTATGTAGCCCAAAATTATATTCTCCTCTTTTGACGTCTATTAATTCATAAATCCCTAGCATTTGCAATACGTTTTCCAGTGATGTAACTGCAATGACGTTACCCATTGGCTATCCACAGAATAGAGTTAGGTGAATAATTTTTTCTTGTATCAACAGCGATCAAATGCTTTGAGTTTATAAACTAAATATTCTTTCTAGCCATTGCCTTAGAAACCATTGTTTCTAGCAGTGATTTCATATAAGGAGCAGGAATGTTTTGGTCATTTCTGGAGAGTGGTGACAGGAGTGAGTTTAAAGAATTAATGTCAGTTGAGGTATATGCTAAAATAGCTCTCACAAGAATGTCCAAACTACAAAGAATGAAGAAAAACTGAGAAATGATTTCTTTACCTGAATACTGATTTCATTATAGGGATGGGTATTTTAAAGAGTAACTGAAGTTGTAGCAACTTAAACAGAAAGGTCTGGATTGTGTATATTTATGTTACAATTTAGTTAAAAAGAATGAGAACTCTTCCACAGTAAAATAAATTTGTGGCATGTTCCTCAAGCAGGGCTTCCAGACTGACTCTGTCATCTCAGGCATGTTTCCAGCCCTATGTGGGTAGCTGGGCAATTGCACGGCCAGGGTACACTGGGAGTATAACGGGACTGCAGAAAGCTCTGTGTGAGCACCTTCACGGCCACTGAGCTTGTCAGTATGCAGTGCTGTCAGTGTAGACTTAGCAGCCTGAGGGGAGGTTGTAGAGAAGATGAAGCCATCAGAATAGATATGTAGAGGAAGGAGGAGAGGGCAGACTCAGATTGCAATAAGATGTTTTGGTTGAGTGATAAGAAACATTGTGGGTTTTTTTGTCATGACAGTTGTCAGACGTGGGCACAGGTTGCTCAGAAAGGCTGAAGAATCTCCATCTATGGAGAACTGCAGCTCCCTTGGCTTTAACTTAGTCAGCTTTAACTTAGAAGTTGGCCCTTCTTTGGGCAGTGTTGAAACCAGATGATCCCCAGAGGTTTCCTGTAGCTCAAAGTATTGGGTGATTTTTGAATGATGCTCCGGATAAGTATCCAGAGTCCTGTGATGGTTTGAATCAGTTGGTATTTAAACCTGTGTAGTTCCCTCTTTGCTGTTGCTTTTGGGCTAGATAATTATTTATTCTTTTTAGTATGTGCAGGTCTGGACATGGTTTTAGCGTTTCCGCTTTCCTTTGCGTAGATTTTTGTAAGAATATATAAACACAAAAATACTACTTTGATAGCTGGCTTTGATATGAAAGCAGTAAATTTCCCCCTTCAACACAAAATGGATAACAGTTAAGGAATGTGTTTAACCAAAATCTTTATCTAAGACATTCCAAAGAAATATTTTGGATATCTTCTACGCAGTTTGTTCCTAGCAGTAACTCATTTCACTGCAAGTCCCAAAGCTCAAGATAAATTCTATGCTTCTTGTTGCTACTAGAATTTCTGGTATCTGAAATTAATGATTATTTTGGTCATATCCTTTCATCAGCTATGAAATAAATCCCTAACGTTCTTCTCTGATTGTTTATGATGGAATATAATTTCCATCTCTTAAAATTATGTGCAAGTTTTTTCTTGTTGTTGGATAGTGGCATACACCTCCACGCTTTTCATTTCTGTATAGATTTCACTCTAAAATTATTTTTATAAGGAGCAAGACTCTAGGTAAAAAGAATTGTGCTAGCACATTTATTATTACCATATTAATAAATATATATATTTGCATTATATAAGTTTGTTCCATACCGTAATTTGAAAATATTTTTGTTGTCACTGTTACTCTTCTGATGATTATCAAGTATGTCTTCGAAACATTTTAAAGATAAAAAATCTGACAACACTTAGCTGTGAAGTTTTATATGTCCACATTTGTTTGTATTTTTTCTTCTAATAAATAGTGACTTCTGGGCTATTGAAGTTAGTTTAGTTGAGTTTTAAAAGCTTTCTGTGGTTTTCTTTTGGTTTCTGTGCTTTCAAATACTTACATAGTTTGCATGTTTTTTTTTTTTTACCTCTTCAGATGTAAATGTTTTGATTTCATTTGATTATTATTTTAAAACATTTTGCAACTTTTGTAATCTTACTGCCTTTTTAGGCAATCAATTTTATATTTTAGATGATCAATTTTATATTTGGCCTTGCTCAATTTGATAATAGAATCCTTATTGATTTTAATGAGATGATAAATATCATACTGGGATTTGTTAATGATAATACTTTGCAAGGTGAGTGGTTTCATTGCATAGAGAAATAGTGAAAGAAGACTGTGGGTTACAAATCTACACAGACTATATAAGCTTTAGCATCACCAGAATATTGACTTAGTTGAAAAAAATGAGTTGGAAGTGGTGCTGTGTAATCAGAGTAGTAAGTCTAATAAGAGTTCACACAAGAGTAAGGGTTGTAATGGGAAGCAGATGTGAAGACATTTTTTGCTCTTTATGCTATGTTTTTGTCTATTGCTTCAGTATCAGAAAAATGTTGACCAAATCATTTCCTAAAAAAAGGAAAGGGAAGTGATGATAAAACATTTTCTTTATGTATTTTAGTTTATGGAAGCAACTGAACTAGAAGTGGTATAATTTGGAGGTTTGCAGTACATACTGAAATCTTGAAAGAAATTGTTCTTCTTCCTCCCCTCCCCCCCCAATCCTACATTAATTGCATCTTTTATTGTCAAAAGCAGTAGTGGCAGTACTCAGGATTTGTCTGAAGAGAATATCTGGGTTTGGATACTATTGGCTTAAGAGCAGAAATGCACCTATGTTTCCTTGCAGATAAGAGCAAAAGTTTTATTTGCACTTCCATTAAGAATCAGCAGCTCCCTCTTCATTTCTGGCTCCCTGGTCTTGTGAGCAGTGCCCATACAGTGTCATCTTGTTTGGGAACTTTTCGTTTGTGGAGTAGTGTACTAAAAAGTAAGCTGAAATCACCACTGCTGCTTTTTTTTTTTTTTTGTCTCATGAATTGAAAGTGCATCTATGTATCAACGCTGTTATTTACAGGTTTTTTAAGACTGGAAAAGACCTAATCACAAGCCAATCTCTTTAATTTTGTGGAGAGCTTTTATTAATAAGACTTGCATTATCTCTCATAATAGAAGCCTCCTAATTTCAGATTATTCTTTGTCCAGTGATGCATTCCAAAAGGGAAACACATTTTTTTGGATATAAACAATAAAGAATGGTGTATGGAAAGTGCTGTGTCCCTGTGGAGGTTTTCTCATAGGAATGTAATTCTGCACCAAATATCTTAAGAACAGTGTCACCACTATACTTAAAGAGATAACAATAACCATAAAAACTGAAGTATTGCCATCTATTGTTAAGCTCTTGTTCCTGTTTTGCCCTGTTATGCTCTTTGAAGGCTGTAGATGGTTTGTTTTCCTTCAGCCTTTCCTCTAATATCCTATCTAAATATTTAAATAGGAGCCCATTGGTTGAGATGTTATGGATGTCCATGTGAGTCCCATTTATGATATTTGTATTATTCATGAAAACATACTTGTTAGCCCAACGTTTCCATTTATCTCCCACCAAGATCTGCTAATTGCTTTATTCCCACAGTCTCACTGATGCAGAAAAGTAAATACTATTAGCTGTGCTTATTACCTGTAAGTAATCTACTAACACAGTCATCTACTTCCTTTTTTTTCCCAGATATTTCAGATTTTTGCTCCAGTTTCTTGTTGCTGTTGACCTTGCTTGTTTTGCAAATGCTCTTTAGACAGTCAAACCTCAACTGTATTGCTCAGCAGGGATTTGTCTATTCAATTTTATGGCTGGTCTTAAATGTAAGACTTCGAACTCATACTGTTTCTGTTGTTCCTATAGCAACAAATTATGTGGAAAGGCAGCAGTTTTGCTTTGCAGCTGGTGTTTTGAGCTCACAGCAAGGGAGGAGTTTTGGGAAAATAGGGAGTTTATAAACCGGGATGTAACTTGTTCAGAGGTAGAGCCGTTTCTGAAGTACCTCACCCTTTATGGAGGAGTTGGTTAATGATTTTGAGTAGGACTTCCTAGTCTTCTTTGAAAAAAGTTCTGTTCTCTCAGTAATGAGATATGGTTTACTCGAAGTGTCTGATCTTTCTCTTCACTGCTTATGCCTTTTTCCACCTAAAGTGAAATTTTTTGCCATCACGCAGCTCTAAAATTTGTTTCAGTAGCTTGAGCGGAGCTTATAACCTTGAAGTGCTCTGAACATACCTGAGATATGGAGCTTTATAACTTCTGTTTGCAATTGTCCAGTAACTGTGTTGTAGAAGACTATAATTCTAAAGTAGTCTTCTGAGTAATTATCTCAGAGTAAAATGTTTTGACACTTAAAACTCCTAGTCTGAGAGATGAGACTAATGCATTCTTCCTTCTCCAAAAAGCAGAAGTTGTTTGCATTCCTATTAGCAGTCCTCTCCCTTACATCATGATAGCGATGTTCCACACTTACTTTCCTGAGGTTCTCTGGTGCCAAATTAAGATCCCTGGGATACCTCAGTCTCATCTCCAAGCTAGAGAACCTGAAGGTCTGCTGCCCTGCCTGGGTGCTGTCCTTAGATCTAGGGATTGAAAGGAGCAGAGTTGCTACTGCAGGGAACCAGTTGGTTTGCTTGCAGTGAGGCCTCGGTTGTGGTGGGGATGTGTGAGGGTTTAATTCTCAGTGTTTAAGTATTATATAAAAAGCCCACCAAACATGTAACATACATTTTAAGCTCTTTGAAGCTGTTTATTTTGAGTAAATAGAAATTAATGGGCAAAGGAACTGGCTATCTTGTTTAATCTCTGAGAGGTGTGTGTTAATTATCAGAATAGTGATACTCTTTGTGTGGCTCAGTGTACATGCAGTTAAAATTCTTTTCTAACCAGAGAACAGCTCTGATTAGCAGAAGGAACTCTGGAAAGTTCTTATCTATTTGTAGCTGATAAACAAGCTGTCAATTCGCTTGTGTGGGAAATAAGTAGGTTTGGATATGTTCTCCTGACTTAAGGAATGTGTTTGAACCAGAACTTCTCACCTCTTGGAAAGCTGCCATAATGCAAACTGCTTTTTGAGACGGCGATCTGCAGACCAGTGGGGATTCTGTGAGCATCTGAATGCTGGCCATAAAATCATATGTAGGTCACTCTGAAAGCAGTGCCTCCTGTTTATTTCTGTGGAAACTACAGCAGGAAACAAAGAGTACAATAAGACTATTTGATAGAGCAAATTCTCAGCTACAGAATGCTATTTTTCAACACAGTCACCACCATTAGGTGTTTAATCTCTAATGCCGTACGTGCAACATCATAAAGTAAGAGGTATTTGTTTTGAGCGCTTTTCATACAATCTCAGAATATCCTGAGAATATCCTCAGCCCACAGGGACCAACAAGTCTAGCTCTGGGCCCTACACAAGACCACCTGGAATTCAAACCCTATTCTTCAGGGTGCTGCCCCAGTGCTCCTTGAACTCCAGCAGTCTGGGGCTGTGCCCACTACCGCTGGGAGACTGTTCCAGTGCCTGACCACCTTCTGGTGTGGAAAAACCTTTCCCTAACACTCAAGCTGACTGTCACCTGTCACAGCTCCATGCCATTTCCTTGAGTCCTGTTGCTGTCCCCAGAGGAACAGCATCTCAGCGCTGCTGCCCCTCCATTCCCTATGAGGAACTGCAGTTACCATGAGACATGTGAAATGTGTGACATCTCAAGCTTAGTGGTGATGCCTCAAGAGACATGCTTGCTCTTGGGGAATAAGGCTAAGTTTTCAATTGCTGCACACTTTATTCCTTCTCTGTTCCCATTTTCCCCATGAGAAAGAATGATTCTCAAGAGGTAATGAATATGTAATTAGACAACTTTATAAATGAGCATGTTTCTCTGTTGACTGCCCTAACATGATTTCGATTGGCAGTGAGTTAAATATGAGTACAGATTTAAATTTGGAATTTGGAATTGAATCACATCTTTTCAAAACACTTTGAAATACATAAATGGACAAGTTATTTACTTCTATGGATTCTAAGGTGGCATATCACTTGTATGGATAGAGCCAGTAAGCTGCTTTAGGGTTGGAGCGCTCTCCTTAGACTGAAAGAGCTGAGTCTGTTCAGCCTCAAGAAGAGGAGGCTCAGGTGGGATCTTACCAGTGTGGTAAGAAGAATTAAAGAAAATTGAGCTGTCCAGTGACACTACAAGAGGCAATGATTGTAAACTATGTTACTGTAAGGGTAGCTGAAGACTAGCACAGGTTGCCTGGAAAGTGTGGAGGCTCCTTTGAAGGAGAAGCTCCAAACCCAGCTGGCTGCAGGCCTGAGCAACCTGCTGTAGCTGACCTGGCTTTTAGCTGAGAAGGTTGGACATGGCAGTGTCCTGAAGTCCTTTCCGAACTCAGCTGTTCTGTGATTATCGAGTTTTATGTCAGCAGATGAAATTATATGTAGAAAGTGCTGCTAGAAGAATCTTGTAATATTAAAGATAAAATACAAGTCTTGTGAGTTGTTTTGAGAATCCTGCTTTATCTGCTTAGATTTTAACTTCTATCTTAGCACAACTTCTGATATTACACAATTTATTTCCTGCAACGCAGTTCTTCTGTGCAGAAAAGAACTAACAGAGAAATCAGTGCAGTAATTACTTTTTTATCAGTTCTGTTTGCTTGACAACTAAATGCATTTTGTAGTGCATAAAACCCAATCCTGAATCTGAAGATCTATAGAAGTAATTTTAAATTGTACTCAAGTCTCAATCAAGGTTGCTGAGCAGAGGGAAGAATTCTGATGAGGAAACTGAACTGTTGCTGTTCTGATTGGGGTGATTTATCTATATGATTTATGATATGCACTACGTTATGCACTTCCCTTGCTGCCTAGTTTCTGAATAAGTAGAAGGTGATTGTTCTGCTCTCCAGGATACTCAGCTTAGTGTAGTACCTTTGCCTTGAAGTGCAGGTTTCATTATCTTTATACTTGCTCGAAAGAAATATTTAATCTTTGTCCTGGATTGCAGATGACAGTTGACTAAGATCAATTGGCAGAAACTCTTTCTTACATTTTAAAATTGGCATCATTATTAATTTACCAATGTTGAGATTGGTGATCTATTAGTAGTAATCAGCTTAAGTGACGAAGTGCCTAATGGGTAGGTCTTTTTAGTGGTAGATTTGAAGAGTTTTAACTTACAATTAATTAAACTAGCTATGGCCTTCCCTAAGAAGGGAGCATATTTTCCCTTCTCAGTGGTTTCTGAAAGTATAGTGGTGAATGGAAAAAAAAAAAAAAAAAAAAAGGAATTACTCTGAGATTTAAAAAAAAAAAAAGTAATGCAGGAGATGGTGTTCATTTCTAAAGTGCAGAGAACTGAAAGAGAGGCAGTGGCACCTGGGACAGTTAGAAAGAGATGGGAAAGAGAAGCCGTGGCTGGAGTCAGGAAAGAAGCAATATCTAGCACTCAGCAGGGGTAGGAAGGGGGAAACGACTTAATTGGGCCAGATAGTAAAGAGAATGAATAGTTGGAGTAGTGGTGTTTAGTGTGGTTTTTATCTGCTGGGGGGGAGGAATGGGAAAGGGGTAAGAAAGGAAAAATGTAAAGGAACAAAGACTTGATAATTAACTGCAACTTTGAGCCAAACTTGTAACTGTAGTTTGAGTGTATTTTTTCAGTTAGATAATAGCAAGTGTTAAAAATCAAGAAATGAAGTGAAATTCTGATGTCTCTGATTCTTAACAAATCCTGGGCAGACCTTTTCAGGCACTGGGGGTAGTGAATAGTGTATTAAAATATAATTAATGTTTGGATGAAAACCTTCCAGAAGTTCTGTTTTGAAAGTTTATGTATCTCTTCATACAGATCACTTAATGTTTTCAATCTTGTTCAGTTTTATTTTGCAGCTGTTAAAACAATGGGGCAAAAGCTTCCAAGGAATGCCTATTGATGTGTGAGGGAATCTAGATCCTAATTGCCAAACAATTGCTGTGATTTCATGTGCAGATTTTATATAGACTCATAAAATGCCTATAAGGATTTTTCCTACTTGTAGAGATTCCATCTACAGTGCAAAATAGCTTGTGATGTAACTCTCTGTATATATTCCTGTTTTATGTAAATTACTATAGCTTAAAATCAACTTACTTTGTGGAAAAAAAAATGTTTTTACAGACGTAGTTTTTAGCATTTATACCCCAAAACCAATCATCGTTCTAAAAGTCTCACTATATGTTACAAAAGCAACTCTTGGCTCTACATTTGCATCCTAATACTTGATGTAGTTTTTTATAAGCTCTACTGGCAAAAGTAGATCTTGCCAGATTTTTGATGTATACTGTAAACATCACCTAGTATAATGTTTTCCTGTGAAAGAAAATCTCACTAATGAACATGAACGCTCTGGTAAAAAAAAAAAAAAAAAAAAAAAAAAAAAAATAATCAAAATGCAATAAAAGATTACAATTCTTATTGTGAGATGTCACAGTATTTTGCATTTTTTTAAAATTGTGAAATTGAAAACTAGGCATTAAAACCAAATGTTGGCAAAACAAACGTCTGGTAATTGTAGATGTATAAGGATACTTTATTTTAAAAAATGGCTGTTTTAACAAAATAAATGTAGATATTTTTTCTTCCTAAAAGTAATCATCAGAAGTTAGTCAACTAAATGTTCTGCTTTTGGTTTTCCAGAAACCAGCAAACATCCTGGTAATGGGTGAAGGTCCTGAAAGAGGAAGAGTCAAAATAGGTAAATATTTTGAAAAAAAAAAATTTCATTGCTCAGCTAAGATTAGTTAGTATAGCATTTTTACTTAACAAATACAGTATGTTAAGTATTTTTATGTTGTTATCATCAGCACACATGTTTGCAGAGGTCTGCAGCTTTGCTACGCAAAAGCTTTTTGGCTATCAAAGTAGGGAACAACGGTGATGGTTTTTATCCCAAATTTCGTTACCTTTGCAGCTCTTAAGCCATAGTCATATGGTCCTACAGTTTTCTTTTTTTAATAAAGCATGTGGTAAACACAAAGAAGGAGCCTCATTTCTGTTTGTTTACTGTTGTTGCATTTGAAAATGATCAGTTAACCAGTTTCTATTCATATGCTTGTACTAGTATGGGTGACTACAAGAAAAATATGACATTTTGTAACTTTGGAAGCAGAAAGATTCAATCAAAACTTGGGTAGAAGATAAATCACAGATTTGGATAAGATGTGATTTTTGAATACACATTCAGATTTTGTGCTTTTTTTCTGGCATTTCTTAATGTTACTTACAAACTTTCTTTTAGAGAGAATTTTTGATGTATATGAAATCAATGCATACATTTAAAATACACCTCTGTAACAGTGCACACTAACAAATTTCACAAATTACTATTTACTCTCCTTCTCTGAAGGAGAAGAATGCAAAACAATCTATACCGCAATCATTTTGTTTTTGCACTTTAGATAAACATATAGCAGTCACATGAGCTGTCATTTCAGTACTTTGCTCAATTTTGTATGTAAAAATGGAAGAGAAAGGGCACACTAGACTTAGAGGCCTACTCCTTTTGGATTTGCATCTCAAAACTCCTTTCTGATCCTATTTTTCATAATAGCATTTCATCTACGTTGCCCACTTTGGATGTGATTATCTTGCTTTATCTTCAACTCCACTGCTTAGCTGAAAGAGCAGAAGGGAGGGGAGTGGAGGTACTGCGCTTCTATGGTGACAGCAACAGGGCGTGAGGGAATGGCATGGGGCTGTGTCAGGGGAGGGTCAGCTTGGGGGTTAGGGAAAGGATCTTTACCAGACGGTGGTGGCATGGAACAGGCTGCCCAGGGCAGTGGGCACAGCTCCAAGATGACAGAGTTCAAGGAGCATTGGGGCAACACTTAGACACAGGATTTGAATATTGGTCCTGTGTGGAGCCCAGAGTTGGAATCAGTGGTCCTTGTAGGTCTCTTCCAACTTGGGATATTATCTGATTCTATAAGCATTACCAGTTTCTTACCTTATGCTTCTGTCACAGATTTATTTAAATAAGAGAGTATCTGTATTATTTATAGTTTAACAGTATCACGATGGAAACGCTTTCGTGTTTTCCTTCGTAGTCTTATAAAGGAGGTAAATGAAATGTAGCCTAAGATAAATTTGGCCCCGTATTGTTGTGAGTGATTTGTTGATTACTTAGAAACTTCGATTTGTGAATTTTAACAATTTTGAATTTTAGTCTTAATAGTTTTCTTGCAATGTTCAATTCTAGCTTGCTATTTGGAGTAAGATTTTGTTTTGTTTTGTCTTTCCTAGCTGATATGGGCTTTGCCAGATTATTCAATTCACCTTTGAAGCCGTTGGCAGACTTGGATCCAGTTGTGGTGACATTCTGGTACAGAGCTCCAGAGCTGCTACTTGGAGCCAGACATTACACAAAGGCTATTGGTAAGTTCTTGTGTTTAAGTTTTCTAAAGGAGGATAGCCTTAGAGTAGATGTGACAGTCAGCTGACTAGCTAGTTTTTTTTTTTCTCCTCCCTGAAGTAGCAGTATGTAGAGAATGATCCAATCCAATACCCAGGCTGAAACTCTTTGAAGAGTTGGCACTTGTATTTTTTTTTATTTTTTTCAGTACGACTTAAAGCTAGTGTTACACATTTAAAATGTGCCAGTTCTTTGTTGTTACTTTTTTCTAATAAAAATACTGTTTACATTGGTCTACATAGTTTTCTGATGCAGACTTAGTCTTCTAGCATCTTTAAAAAGGAAAGACCTACTACAGTTTAAGTGGTTTTCGTCTGGGGTACTCTATGTCCAGTTGCTTCTGTGAAGTGTATGGTTTGATAAGGAGAGTCTCATGCACTGTATACACTCTGCAGATTCACTCCTGAGATCTTCTAATATTCCACGTTCCGGAAATGCTGATAGCCAGCCTTTGTCTTCCTTCCCACTTACTAAGTTCCATAAGCACAATCGGCCTCAATGCCCAACTATTTAGAGAATAAAAACACTAAAGTGCACAAGAGGAATCTTGTCTGTGTGGTTAGGTTAATGTATCAGAGATATTGCTTCCTCTGCAGTTCTTTTTGTGTTAAAAGGGATTAAATTTCCCATATGTATGTGGAGGTGGCTTTCTTTGCAGTTGCAGGCATTTTCCTGTCATAGAAATTTTTGGAAATACTATGTGGGCTTTTGATCAGAAGACGACAATGTTTGCCATGATCAACTAGCATCTTGATGGAATGTTCACTTGTGTAGACCTGCATTTTTAAATAAGGTCTCACAGTCTCAAATAACTCCTCCTTATCAAACCGTACCCTTGTGCACTAAGAGTACTGAAAAAGTTTAAAAATTGAATGAACTGTCATCTGACTTCTTTGATGTGGACTTGCACTTCAGATTTCTTTACTGCTCTTGTCTGCCATTTAGAATCCAATGCAAGATGATCTGAGCTGAACAAAATGCTTGTTTGTTCATCTTGCCTTCCCAAATGTGCAGGAACCATAAAGAAGGTCATGAGGGCTTCTGCATAACTGTAGTCAAGGAGCACAGTTTAGAAAGGCTTTCATCATCAAAACTGTGTGTTGCACTCTTTGGCAATATATAGATTCAGTCTTGCAAGCAGCTAACCTGCATTTCTATCCTTGGACCAAATTTATCAGTCTGAAAAAGTGAGTAAGTCAGGGTTTGTATGCTAGAGTTCCTTTTCCTCTTCTGAAATGAAAAATCTTATCTCTTAAGGTAGCAGTGTCTACATTAGCAAGTAGTGTGGCACAATACAAGTATGTCCATAAAGCAAAATGGTACTAGTTACCTAGGACCCACTTTAAATTCATTTTTGGAGAAAGAGGAGTACTTTGGACTTTCCCTGGTGTGATACAGTGGACTGCTGCTCATTAGTGACACATCTTTTGGTTTTTGGTCTCAAAAGAGTGAAGTTTGTATACTCTGAGAGATGTTTGGGAGATAAGGAAGAATGTTTTCCTTAGGTTTAGTCAGAACCTGTTTTGTTTCAGTTTATGCCCCAAATTTCTCATTGTTCTGTCGTATACCACCGTAGAGAGCCTACTATATAGTCTCAGTCACCTCTTCAAAGGTACTGTGTGGCTACTTAGTGGTCTCTCTTCTGTCTGAAAAAGTCCCTGTCCCTCAGCTTCTCCTCCCATGTCAGCTGCTTCAGATCCTGAACATCCTAAAGGCTCTTTGCTGAGCTATCTGCAGTTCTGTCTTCTATTCAGACCATCAAAGTGGCCCAAGTGTGATCCACGAGCATTAAATAATGGTGATATCTATGGTGAATCTACTGGCTGTGTTCCTGTTGATACAGCCAATAGATCTTATCAATGCTTCATTACTCTATTGTTTCATGGTTATCACAGCTAAGTCTGCCATTGGTTATCACCATTGGTTATCACCACTGGTCCTCAAACAGTCCTTCCTTCTTTTTTTATTAGAAGATTCAGGAGATGACACGTAGCATCTGTGTGAAGAAATTTACCTCAACATCTTCCAGAAACCTTTGCAAGGTCCTTGAGATGAGTGTGTTCGCATCCTATTTATTCTCCCTGATGCTATGGTCTGTTTAACTGCTCCCACAACTCCTTTTGCTGAGGTCTTAGATTACTTGGTTCTTGCCCTGAGGGTTCTGCATCCTATACTAGGACAGAGGAGTCCCTGTGAAATTGTAGAGGGTGATGCTACTTCAGAAAAATCTACTCTGGCCTATTTCTAAGAATTTTATTTCTTGTATCAGACCCACAGCCATGAATCTTCAATAGGGATGTGAATGCGTAGTGTACATGGCATGCAGTGTGAGTACTGAGGACATTCCAAATGGTTCGGCTAACAAAACAAAAAATGTGGAAATGGAAATGAGAGATGTAAGGTGAGGTTTGCAGGCTGAATGAAAGATCAGAGGAGCATGTAACTGAAGAGGAAAGGTGTATGGAGGTGATCTTCCCTTTGAGATAAAGGGAAAAAGTTGGTAATGAAATGACAGCAGTGATGTTTGTGCATTTAATGAATCCAAATTTGTGTTTTGCTTCTAGCCTTGTGTGCAACTGTAACAAGGCTGCCTTAATGAGCTCATCGTGCTACTGAGAATTGCAGGTTAATATGTGAATGTTTTTGGCAGAGGTACAACTTTTAAAGCTCTATTAAATCTCTGTGCAATAAATAAAATTATTTTTAAAATTACATAATCCTCAGGAGCCCTAATGCATCACTTTTAGTAATCACTCATAAATTATGTAAGATTCTCATTTAACTGCTATTCACTTGAATATATTCATTTAGAATAAGGTCACTTTGATACACCAACTTATGAAAAAGTAAATTTTGGTGTGGCTTCTAATTTTACAGAGCTATTTTCATATGCATTCTCTGTAATATAATTTTGTGCATTTCATAAATATTAATAAAATCAGTCTAAAAGCACCATCATATCAGCTTTGGTTTGTTCTCTTCAAGTCTTGTCTTTGAGAAATGCTTTTGTTTGAATTTACTAGAAATGCGTTGTAACCAGTTCTCAACTGCAACACGTTGAACATTGTAGCAACTGTGCTGGGCATATTTCAGATGCATGCTCAAGTTTTTACTGACTTCAGTCTTAATGTTTTTTGTTTATTTTCTGTATTCTGTATCTCATACTTTCTTCCTTATCATAGCTCCGCATATAATATGCATACCAGAAAGTGTGCTTCTGAAATTATTAGCAGAATATTCATAATACTCTGGACACTGTCTACTGTAGTCTGATTTCTTTCTGTTCGTGTAATAAAACCTTTAGATATGCTTTCTTGCACATAAATAATCCTTGTGCATGACCAAAGAATGAAAACGGAATTTGATTTTTGTCTCAGATGTGATTTTTTGTGTGTGTCTTGTTTTCTGAACCTGGTATTAGTTACATTTTGTAGATTTGACTTTGGGGAAGAATTGGACTCAGTGTCTGTTTAGAAGGAATTAGGTATTACATAAAACAATAAGCACATTTCATTTTTTAGAGGTAGTTTTTTTACTGTCATTTTTTCCCTATATTTAACGTGTCCCTTCATCTTTATGAAAGATTGTACTTTTCATTTATTTGCTGGCTGAACAAGGAGTGGTTCATTGCAAATATAATATCATATTTTGAGGAGACGCAGGTGTCAGGAAAATACTGTTGCTGGAAATAGGGAAATATCTTTTGCTTTCTGCATGTTGAAAGGGTAGTAAAAAGCCCATGTTAGAGTCATTCATGTGGAATAATATTTAGTTTCCTGAACTGTGAACATTTGTAATCTAAGCCCTAATTGTTAATAAAGTTTCCTATATAATCTGCTACCACAGTTACAAGCAACTGACTTACAAGATGAGTGCAGATTGGGAAAAATGGTGTTGAGGAAGCCAAAGGTCGCTTTCTGTTCTGTTACCACAATGTAAATCTGTACTAAATTTATTGTAGCCTGCGGAGGCCTTGGTCTGCATTTCCAGCACCATAATTCAAAACCAGAATCTGTTTCCATGTGCTCATCTGATTTTAATACTCTAACAAAGAAGTAAAACATGCAGAGAAAGTCACTTTGAACAAACTTCAGGTGAAACCATGTAACTGGGAAAATATAAAATGCTTGCGATTATGCTGACATAAATAAAATTACTGAACTTTCAGAAAGTTTCCAGCGCAATAGGAAAGTGCTCTTCTACTCAAAATACTAAAGAAACAAGGTTGAAGTGGCAAAGACTCCTGTACTACAATTTTAAGTAGAACTAGTAAGAACTTCTAATCATAGGCTTTTAGGAACGCATGTGACATTCTCTACTCTGGTTCATTGTTGGACATCTTAGAACAGTGTATCAAGGAAATCACATAGTTAAGGCTTGTTTTCTATCAAGTTATAGCATGTAGTTAGCAGTGCTATCAAATAACATTATCTTTTCCTTTCCACTTGCCTTAGCTAAAGAAACAGTGTATGTGATAAACGTTATCGCATGGCTTCTAAAATTTTAGCTTGTTTGGATTTTGTTGGCAAAAGAGTTTTTCAGAGTGATCCTTCAACAATCCATTTAGTATGACAAAAAAATCTGTTCTGCACCAGAAAAGAAAGGGGTTGCTTATTTAGAAAAAATAAATCTGAGAACCAAAAGTGTCTCTGTGAGTTAGTTAGCCCGAATTAGTTAATTAGCTTACTTCACTTGCCTAGCTTGCAAGTCAGTAGAAATGTCAGCAGTGGCCATGTGAGAACTGAATTCTTGAGCTTGAACAAGATTTACATATGGAAAACTTGTAGTTTATACTTGGGCAGTGCACTGTCACCTCATTCTGTTTCCAGACAAAGATATGGATATGGAAGCTGGAAATGTGTAAAAGGTATAGCCTGTTATCATATGCCTTTGAAAGTAAATGTCCCGGGAAAATGTTAAGTGTATCAAAGGGAATTAGTTTATAATAAATGCTGAGGTCCATTTGATCTTCAACGACTCGGTTCAACTTTATGCAGGAAAGAAAAAAGAGAGAAATGTCTGGGGTGTATTATGTAGGATTTAGGATGGAAGTATGTACATATGTGCTCCATATTGCTTGTACATCTTGTCCCACACATTCTGAATGCTTCAGCTGTACTTACTGTGTGTGCACAGATTGTTGGCATGCTAGACGGGCTGTGATGCCTCTGGAAATCTTGGACCAGTGCCTCATCTTCTGGATCTGGGAGAGGGTTGGTGGGAAGAGTTACGACCTATCTGAAGAATCTGATAAACCAGAAATTGCAAATGGAGCCAACCAAATGACTTGGAAAAAAAATTGCAGTAGGGGTTCCACACCTGAAGTCTGTGGATCCGTGGGAGCATGGGGAGTGCTTCATATGTACTTGAGATGATTAAGAAGAGTAAATCTGAAGCCAGAATGGAAGATAACTTCTGATTGCTACATAGTGATCTGCATTACTTTTTTATTTCAGGAGACTAAGGGGTTGTTGGAAAACTAGAAAAGAAATAGTAAAGAAGTTGAGTAAATACTGATTTATGCACTCTGAAAAGGAAACTCAGGATACACCAGGAAGGGAGCCTTGTTCCTGCCCTGGACGATGTTATATGACATGGGAAGTAATTGGATTCAGATAGTATTTTATTGTGAACTTATTTTGGCATATGGTAAACTGATCTCATTTTGATTATCACAGCTGTTCTTTTTCTGAGGAGCAAAACCTTTAAATACTGAAGATTAATTGTTGCTCTTTTATCTGGTTATTGCAGGTGCTAGATGACCTGCTGCTTTTTTATTTTGCTTCACTGTGCTCTCTAAAATACTATAAATGTTTCTTCTTTTAAAATAATAATTTACTATGCTCCACAATCTTATTGTAGCAGTTACCAGAAAATGTAAAGTATTTATGATTAGGTCTTTTAAATAGAACATTTTAATGCAACATTAATTAGCATTTTATGAAACTTGGGATGCTGACAGCAACTCACAGGATATAATCCACAGGATTGTTGGTCTGTTTGACACATTTGAACTGTTTCAAGATTCAGCGTTCCATTTTTCTAATTGCTCTATTGCTCTCTCTTCTCAAATATACTGATGTCTGAAAGTAAGCTGGTAAAGCCCGTAGCTGTTTTCAGCTCTGGAGAGTTTGGTGTATGTGTTCAAGTGTATACTAGCTTAAGAGTTAGGAGAATAAGAACTGTGACTCACAGTGTAGTGGATCAGACCTGTCTCTGATGTAAATCCAGGGGAAGTATTCTAATGTGGGGCAGACAGTGAAATGTTATCTTGTAGTACAATAAGCTGGGTCTCAGGAGATTTAGATTTAAATGCGGATTCAGTCCCACGTGTTGAATATAGCTTACAGCACGTCATTTAACCCATCCCATGTATTGCTTCATTATCTATAAAATGAGAATACTACTTAATACTACTGTCCTGAAGATAAAATCAGTTAATAGGGAACTCCAGTAAGTGTTATGGATTTATATATATATTTTTTAAAGTCGGTGACTAGATTCACTTGCCTGAGAACCTAGGATGTAATTTGGCACCTGTTATTAAGAAATACACATTAAGGACCTCACACCTTGAATCTGCCAATTGTTCTGACCGCCTGTGGTCACCCCATACTTTTTCAATGTGTTCAGTATTTTCTTCTCTTGCAAAGTGTTTGAGGGGACAAATCAGATACTTTTGCTTTTTTATTCAGTACTTTGGCAGATTTTCTATCACATACTGATTATTATGACTTAAAAGGGATTATTTTAAAGAAGGAGAAATCAAATAACCTAAAGAATACCTAGGAGGCAGAATATCTTCTATAGCAATAACTGTGTTGAGAAACCACTTTGAGCAAGAGGTCCCTACAAAAATCCGTCTATACTTAGCCCCATGTACGTAAAGAACCAAACAAAAAAACCCTCCCTGCCTTCGATAGTGTTAGTCCTGCTTTTTTCCTTCTAATTTCTTTTTCCGTGAGAGTATAAATTTTATGTTCTGCCCAGCTGCTGATAATCAGAGGGCTTCGTAACAGCAAGCATGTTCTTCCCTTGTATCTCACTGACTTTGTAATTTACTAGATGGGTCAGCTTTGCAGCAGTAGGACTGATTCTCCAACCTCCCCAAGCACCTATTCTGGGAGCTCAGTTCAAAATATGATTTTGAGTGGTAAGACAGGAGTACTCCTTGCAGTGTCTTCTGTAGCCCAGAGCAAATAATGGATGCTGATGTGGAAGTGGAAAATAAATGATGACATGAGAAAGCAAGAGTCAGCATTTGAAGAAGTCTAGGTGATACTTTTTGCCCACTGTCTCTTCATTCTGTATGTGTCAGGGTAAATTGTGATTCTTTGAGAAATACTGCAGATACGTTGTTCCTTTTATGTATTAACAAGTGATTGGTTTGATGCATAAGCATCTTAAGGATACTTGGTACTTCAATTTTTCTTCTTCTTTTACAAGACTGATTTTATTTTCTTAAATGAAACATGAGGTTGCCCTTTAAAAATTCAAAAGACTATGTGTTACAAAACCTAGTTCTGTAAATACGTTATGCTAGCCAAATAGTATAGTAATGGAGGCTTTTGAAGTGCTGTGTTTACTACTGTATCTAAAAAACTCACGTAAGTTGGGTGTAGAACTTGTTTGAAACCCAAGTATGTGCCATCATAACAAGGTGCAGTCGAATATTTTAGCTAATTCATCAGTTTGATCTTGAGACACAATTATTTCCGTGATATCAACCGAAACTTTCAACACTGCAGTACTGATTCAGTAGAATGACTTATTACTGGGACAGTTGGGATTGCTTCACAAGTAGACTTCTTGGCAATGGCTATGACTGACTGCAGAATTACATTTCACAGCCATTTATTTTGTTGCCTATCCAATATAGTTGCATATAATTATGTAGGAGTTATTCTCACTGCCTGATTAGAAATAGCTTTGAGCTTGAACTCCTTAGTAACAGAAGTGTTTAGATACTGTGAAGTGATCTGTTGAGTAGGAAAAAGAAGCCTCTCTGTGCATCTAAGAGGCAAGATTTCTTTGTGTGTATTCTCTGTTGACTGAAGTAAGGTGTAGGCATTAAAACTTTAACTCTCAGAAAAGACTGACTTGGCTTGTGAACTGGAAGAGGCCATGCAGGTACCCTTCGCACAAGTCCTTTGTACTAACTCAGACTCCAAGATCGTCAGGCCTTTTGTTCATCTTACGTTAGCTCTAGGTGTTGACATGCCAGACCTAGTAAAAATAGTTGTAATGGTTCCTGACAAAAGCCAAGCAGGAGTACGCAGCAGAATATAGACTCATTGTCCTTCCGTATTTAGCATAGAGTTAACATCCAAAGAACTCCAGTGTGTACAAAACAGCTGGCTTCTTGAGATATTCTGCTACCGAATTCTACGTTTAGTTAGGCACGAGAAAAAAAGTGTATTTCTTTTGCAATGAATGCGTACTGATGTCTCCTCGTTTACTACAGTTCAGAAAAGCACAGGAAATAGCAACGATTTTCTGATGTGCTGAGCTATTTGTGGTGTATAGATTGTAAAATACTAAAATGGGAAAAAAAAAAAGAGGAGGGAGGGGAAATTAATGGCAAAGCATCATAATAAGGAATCAGGAGTTTCTGCCCTCCCAGTCCTATGGTTAGGTGATACTGTTGATCATTATTTGCATGTGATAAAGTGAATACTCAAAGGTGTGGATGTTCCCTGAAAAACTTTGTAAGTGCTGTTTTACCAAATAGCTGCGAAATTTGCCAGTCCTTAATTCCTTCCTCACTGTATGAAGAAATGGTAACAACTTCTGTATTAGTTATGCCTAGCACTTTGCAGTTTAAAAGGCTCTTGTGACCTGTGTGATGGAAGCTTTCATGCTTCCTTTACTTGCTGTATTTGTTTGATATTTGGAAGGGGATGTAGCCCTCGAGCTACAGAGC
Source organism: Tragopan temminckii (assembly GCA_028571105.1). Classification (NCBI taxonomy): domain Eukaryota; kingdom Metazoa; phylum Chordata; class Aves; order Galliformes; family Phasianidae; genus Tragopan; species Tragopan temminckii. The sequence goes on from JAOWBP010050627.1 coordinate 23,527, forward strand.
CTTGTGTACTTTTGATGGGTTGTCACTGAAAGAACATTTTTCTTCTGCTTTTGTTTCCCTGAAAAGCTTTGGCAGCCTGCCAAAGTAACACTTGGCCCCTGCAAGGTATAAGCACTGTAGTTGCTGGAACAAAAGCAGCAGCACATGCATTACTGCATCTTGGAGGTACCAAAGCTGTCATAGCAATAACAGCCCTCTGCCTTCTCTGATGCATCCAAAGGCTTAGGATTAGGAAAATAGCACTTTGTTAAGTATCACACTTCCTCACCAGAACTCAGCAGTTGTCCCAGTGACCTAATTCCCTGTCCTGAAGTGACATCACCTATAGCTGGAACTCACCACGTTTTCTGGAAGAGGAGGAGATAGAAGGTGGGCCAGCTTTCACGCAGCCATTGTTCTATTCTTTCTTTCAAGGACGCTAGCCTACTCTACTGCTGGCTGACATAGTTAACCTGTAGTTTATACAGTAACAGTCTTGGAATCACAACTGAAGAGGTGTGTGTGTATTTGCATGTGTGATTTGATGGTAAAAATAGATAGGATTTGGGTGGAGATGGGATTTGGAAAGACAAGTGCTGAAAATTCTTACAGGTTTAGTTTTTGTTCTGTTTTTTTCTTGTAAAGGCAAATATTAGGAACTTAGAAAAATAGTTGCTAGTGCTGGTGAAAGTTCAATTATTGTGCTTTATGGTACAGTTGCTGATAAGGTTGCCTTGAGAATGCCTGTTTTATTCAGCATATGGGCTACATAAGGAAAATAGGAAGTTCTGTATACAACTTCCAGAACCGTGAATGTGGAATTTACAAATTTTTGAAATGTGAAGGTCTGCAAATTAAAGATTTAAATTCTTCTAGGTAGAATTTTTTGCTTACATCTGTATTTTCACTGCACAAGAGGACTTACTAGGGCCTTTCATTCTACTGCCACTCCCCATACTGTCTAATGTACCTGTGTTGTCAAACTCATCACAGTAATTTAAGTGTAGTGCTGCATGTTAATGCCTAAATGCACAAATTAATGTGTCTAGTGCACAGCAGAAGCCTGAAATGATATGATCCCAGGATCTTCATTTAATGCAGATACACTGGAGAATAGAAATTTAAATGGGAGAATAAATATTTCGACAACTTAGAACAAGTCTTTGTAGAGAGCATGAAGAAATTGTGGCCCACCAAAGTCCTGCGGAAAATTGCAGTCAATTTCACTGAACTCAGAATTTAATTCAAGTTGCTTCAAAATTTGTGAGATGTTGTCACTGAAATTCTTAGTACGAATGTGAGAAAAGAGCTTGCTTCAGACTTTCGTGAGGTATCCTTTCTGTCTGCAGAGCATTCATCTCAGTGATTTTACAGCATAAACTTTGTTCTTCAGTCAAGGTCTGTTGTGATGCTGGTTGTTAAAGGCTAGTAAACACTGCTGAATTTATAGTCAATTTCTGGTCCATGGCCCACTACCTGACACCATTTTTACTTCCCTTTGAAAAGCATGTTGCACATAAAAACTTCACCCTGTTATCCTCTTAGTTGCCCGTGTTCTGCACAACACTGTTGAGGCTGCATCTCAAATACTGTGTTTAGTTTGGGGTCCCTCACTACAAGAAGAATGTTGAGTTGCTGGAATACATTCAGAGAAAAGCAGTGAATCTGATGAAGGATCTAGAAAACAAGACAGATGATGGGCAATTGAGGGAATTAGGATTATGTAATCTGGGAAGGGAAGCTCAGGGGAAATTTCATCATTCTCTACAGCTACCTGAAAGGAAGTTGCAGCAAGGAAAGTGTTGTTATCTTTTCTCAAGTGAGAAGAGGCAACTTCCCCTGGTACATCTAAGTTGTATCAGGGGAAGTTTAAACTGGGTATCAGGAAGAATTTCTCCATTGAAGATTGGTTGGGCATTGGAATGGGCTGCCCAGGGAAGCAGTGGAGTCCCCATTCCTGGAGGTATCTAAGAGACATGTGGATGTGGTAATAAGGGACATGGTTTAGTGATGTGACTTGGTAGGCTGGGCTGACATCTGGTTTTCATGATATTGAAGGTCTTTTCCAACCTAGATGATTCTATGACTAGACAAATCAATATTTACTTGAAAAAAGAATAGATAGTTGGCCAGCACAGCCTCCTCTCAGGTTTCTAATCTCTTGGATATTTGTTTTCCTTGCCTTGATTTGAAATTTGATTTGAATCTTTGCATGGTAGCTCTTACATGTGACCTGGGTTGCTTTATTTGACTGATAAACTAGATAAGGGTTAGCCTGCTTATTGCATTAACCCTTGATGAGGAGCTGTATTCTGGCATCCATGTGGTACGCCCTTCCCTTACCAGCGTTCAGGCATATTCTATGGTCTAGACTTTGTGTTCAAATTAGAAAAAGTCCAAGCTGACTGAGGTAGTGGTGCTATTTAATGAAACCACACTGATAATGAATTGCAGCAACTAGTTACAGCTGAACAAATGTTTTTCTAATTCTTTAATTTATTTTCTTCAACGGAGTTTTATTAAAGAATGGCTAAGTGTTATTTATGCATTTCTTTTCCTGGATACAGTTAATAAGTATAAAGTGTTTGTTTTGTCTTGGTCTCTGTCCTGTCTTCAAATGAAACATTTTAGTTAACATACATGGAAAAAGATACTTCATTATGAGTATCAAGACTATTGCTCAATAATACTGTCTTATTGTCTTAATTTTCTTAAAGAATGTTTCCAAAATACCAAAGTAAATACAGAAATTAGATAATTCTGCCATAGAAAGGAAGGAATATGTGAGTACTTGTGTCCTTAATCAGCCCTATATTGGCATCCTTTTGTACTTGCTCCTTTGGCCGCAGCGCTCAAGTAGAATGGGTCACGCAGGATTTTCTCAGATTTACTAGCTGACCTATAAAGCTATTAATGTTACAGGTATTAAAACTGGGATGTAGACAGACGTAAAAATATTCTCATAATCTGTGTGTATGTATGGCAGGTCTGCATACCAGCCACAACAGACCATCTTGTTTGAATATCTTTTCCTTATTATATCATTATAAAATCACTCGGTAATAGTTGAGATATGCTTTTATAGTGGAAGGATTTTTCACTGGTGAAAAGTCTTGAACAGGACATAAGGAAGCTGTTCAGTGAAATATTTAGGGAAAGGAGTATAATATGAAGGCCTTTACTTCCAGAACCAGTGAGCAAAACTGGCTTGCAGTTGAGCTTGATGTAAACCTGGGGAAAGTGAGGAATCTGGTGCCCTAGGAGAGCAAATAAAAAGATGAGGGGATCAAGTTAACATTTGAATTAATGAAAACTAACCAGTCCAGTCTGTAGACCTTCAGAAGTTTAATTCCTTAAAGAAGAACATTTCCTGTGGATATTTTCAGTGCAGCCTACCTCATAATGCCTTTCCTGCTGGGCTGTTTCACTGAGGAAGAAGCCTTTTACCACAGATCGTTTCTGAATCCTAATGATAGTAGGGAGAACTGTAGAAAACAGAGCCCTCGTTACAGGAATGATCGTTTCACTCTGGTGAATTCATTAAGATCTTTCTGAGACATCAGATAGGAAAATATGTCGTATCCAACACAACTTTGTAAGACCTCTGTGACCCAGTTTTCAGTGGTTCTGGGGAAAAAATAAAGTTAATAAAGTTAAAATGAATATAGTATGTAGTTCAGCTTTGATTCAGGTGCAATGAAACAACTTACCTCTTGAATGAAGTTGGAATGAGAGAAGAAAGTTTTACCTTTTGTATATTAAAAATTGTATAACAATTTCATTGTAAATAAGGCATTGTAAGAAGTTCCTGTTGTGCTAAAGATTTATTTGCTCTAGACTAAGAATGCATTGTGGCTGAAAATTAATGCTTATGTGTTTTAAGGTTTGTCCCAGTAAAGGCCAATTTCTGAAGGGGGGAGTTCTTATTTGGATTAGATTATTTGATACTATTAGGATGCTATAATCATTAGTCTTATTAAGGAGCATAGACTGAAAACATTTGAAATGGCACCAGATGGGGAGATTTCTAATTCTAATTGTTGACACATTTTTCTGTAGTCAGATCTGAAGTTCTTGTTTGGTTGACTAACATGAATAATGTGGTGGGTTAATACTTATAAGGGATGCTCATATTGATGAAGTTCTTGAATTTGATGAAATTTAACAAGGTATTCCTGCTAGGAAAAAAAAAAAATAAATCCATATCTTGATAATAATTACTGTAGATTATGAAAGCTACTTTAAAAAAAAAAAAAAGAAAAAAGGAGGGGGTTGAAACTAGATAAATTTGGCAGAAAATCATTAACTCTGAGAATGATTTCAATATGTGCCAAGGATGTGTTCAAGATCAGGTTACAAAGGAGCTGGATTCACAAAGGGAAGACCCTGACCTACTGGAGCTTCAAGGCTGTAAGGCCTTTTCCAGCTGTTTAATCTTCACTTACGGAAATTAAACCTTCAAGTTTTCTATACTAAGTACTTTATATTAATTCTTTGAAGCCGCGGGGTACGTAGCAAGAAATGTAAAAGGTTGAACTCCAGCACTGTAACTTACTAGATGACTTGTCAGAGTTAAAATATTTTCATACTAGACATTCGTCTAGTAATTTTTGTTCTATACTAAGTAAAATCACAACTTGGGTGCTATCAGGGTTTATTCCAATGTAACTTTCAGTTGTTACAATGGCTTGGTTGTTTGAATTCTTTTTGAATTTTTGATTAAAATGTGCTCTCTATATTAATCACAGAATCAGGAGTGAGAATTCATTGTCACAGGGGTTCTTCTTTCACATAGTTCATCATGAAGGGACAAAGTTTTGACATTTGCCAAGTTAGGAACATTAGGGAGATTTCCTAGTTAACTTACCCTCATCAAGAATACTGGCAATTTTTCTTTTCTTCAGATGGAAAAGATCAATTTGGACACAGCAGTTATGAGCAGAATAATGAGCAGTAGCACAGCCTCTCTCTCAGTATGTGATGAACAGTGAGTCCTGCAGAAAGCCAGGGTACCCCTTAAGGGTGTTACAACCCCTTTGGCCTCTAAATAAACCATCTCCAAAAGGGCTTACTCTCTAGTATGAAAATGAGTGAGGAGATACTATTAAATGTAAGTGCAACTTTTCAAATAGTAATTAATTTCCATACTGGAGTAGATAACTTATGCCTACTACCCAAGTAAGAATTGTGATTTAAGGTCTTTGACAACCTCCATTAATATCCTCTCTAAATTGGAAAGATGTGGATTTGATGGGTGGGATGTTGGATGGAAGAGGAATTGTTTGTAGAATTGTACCCATGTACCTGTTGGAGTGTGTCCAGAGGAGAGCTACAAAAATGATCCAGGGGATGGAATACCACCCTGTATGAGGACAAGCTGAGAGAACTGGGGCTGTTCAGCCTGAAGAAGAGAAGGCTCTGGGGAGACCTGATAGTGGCCTTTCAATATCCAAAGGGGGGCTATAAAGAGGGAACAGACTCTTTAGTACGGTATATTGTGATAAGACCAAGGGGAAATGGTTTCAAACTAAAAGAGGGGAGATCTAGATTGGATGTAAGGAAGAAGTTTTTTACAATTAGGGTATTGAGGCGCTGGAACAGGCTGTCCAGAGATGTGGTGGAAGCCCCATTCCTGGTGACACTCAAGGTCAGACTGAATGGGGCTCTGAGCACCCGGATGTAGCTGTGGGTGTCCCTGTTCATTGCAGGGGAGTTGGACTAAATGGTCTTTAAGGGTCTCTTCCAACTCAGTGGATTCCATGATTAATTTGCTGCATTATCTGCTTGAACAGATGAAAACTCAAGAGCTGTAGATCTTGTATTCATGCAGGTAAGGCTTTAAACAAATCAAAGAAAGATAAAAGCCCAAGAAATTATTGTAACACACAGAATGAGTTATATCCTGCTGAAATTGTAAAGCCCAGTAATGAGATGTTATCAGGCTTTACAATAAAGAAAGTGGAAAAGTTTATAAACTGGGACACCTCTAAAAGCCAAGTCTCTGTGCTTGTAACATTATGGAAGTGGAACAGACGTGCTTTGACATAGAGAGTATAATAATATCTTTTATTCATCCCTTATGATTCTATTAAGAGATCAGTGCTTTTTTCTTCCGTGAGGAAACTATATATCTCTTAGGTGACATAGTTCAAACAATACTAACAGGAGGTGGGATTTTTGAGTCTCATAATAGTTGCATGCAGGTAACAAAGCCAAGAGGCTTTTGGTGTTCTCTTCATTTTGAATCTACTAAATCAATCTCCACTTAGGCTACCTGCTAGGTTTTTGAACTAGGGATAAACTGTTTTCTTTATTTCTGCTCTTTAATTTAATAAAATTCAAAAGTTTTCCCAGGATCATCTAGTTTAACCTCAATTATCAGGTAAAACTCTACACTCTCATAATCAGCAATCTATGTTCATTATTCCACCAATCTCAACATATTTTTCTGGTTTTATACCCCAGTTACGTTATATTTGTCAATGCAAAAAATCCTTTCCCCTGCTAGTAACTTTTTTCTCACTGACAAATTCACACATTCATTTTAAGATGCATAATAAAGCATTCGTTTTGTGCAAAGAACTTAATATGTTGGTGGTGATCATTAGAACTATGGTGATTCTTCTACTCAGTTAAAATTAGGCTATTTTTTTTCTGTTTAAACTAGCCTGCACTCTTTTTCTAAGCATCTGAATCATTAGTTGGAATTATTCTGAAAGGTGATACAACTGTTAGGTCAATGTATAGCTCAATGAGATATTAACACTGTTGTTTTGATGATCAGTTTCATGCCCTTTAATTTGTGTTCTCACCAAATATTGTGTAGATTTCTGTCATAGCTGCTAATACATTAAGTGCTGGACTGCTGCTGTACAACTTGAAATAGAATTTGAAAGCTTGCTCTGTGGAGGAAATAAAACATTAAAAACCTTTCCCCAGATTTTATTCTTTTTTATGATTACATTAATGTATTATTTTAAAAAATACTATATGTAATTATACAATGAGGCATTTTAGCTTACTGCTATCACACAGATTATTGAGAAATTGTACTGAAATGAAAATCAGAGCGATGAAGTACAGTAAATTTACATGAATGTTCTTTTTTCTTAGATATTTGGGCAATTGGCTGCATATTTGCTGAATTATTGACTTCAGAACCTATATTTCACTGTCGTCAGGAGGACATCAAAACAAGTAATCCTTTTCATCACGATCAGCTGGATCGCATTTTCAGTGTAATGGGATTCCCTGCAGGTAACTGATTTTCATTAAAGGTTTGAGTTGTTTGCATACATGTGAAGAAACCGTCAGTTTGATGGATTTGGAAATGCTGACTATTATGGAACAATAGTGCTGGCCAATATAGAATGTCAAACAACTACTGTAGTTATTTCTTTGTGTGTATTACTTAACATTCATTTCTAGAATTGTAAATGCTTCTCCTTTTTTTGCCCCCACCAAAGATAAAGACTGGGAAGACATAAGAAAGATGCCAGAATATCCAACTCTTCAAAAAGATTTCAGGAGAACAACGTGAGTAATGATAACATAACACTGCGGTGAATGAAGCAGATAGGCAGAAATTGGCTCCTATTGTTCTGAAACTTTTTTGTAGGGAGGGGATTTTGGAGTGTTTGGATACCAAAGTCATAACAGCTGTCCTGTTTCAAATTAGTTGTCTTGCTTGAATAATGTTCTCTTCCTCAAGTGCTTGTTAAAAGCATTAGATGAGTGACCATTTCTCTGGAAGAGATCATTGTAAGTGCCATTTAATCTATGGCAAACACATACAAATGAAGTTGCTTTAACTTAGCTGTTCAAGATAACTTAATTCATTGTGTGTGAGAAGGAATAGATAAGCACCTCCTTAGCTCTTCTGACCAGCAGAGATCTGGAGACAGTACAGTAGTGGTCAGAAGGCAATGCAATCAATAGGTTGTGATGTAAAGCTTGTCTGGGATCTGAAAATTTCCTACTTCTGGTGTTACCAGGTACTTTGGCTAAATTAATCAAATCAGTGGTTGTGATAGATCAAAGGGTACCAAGGGTAACACGGTCGCTGCTATAATGCAGAGGACAAAGATTAGGGAGTTCAGGATTCTCTTTCTTTTGCGGGAGACAGTGGTTAACTTCTCTGCTCAGTTACAGCTGGAAACAATAACCTAACTGTTACAAACTGCTGCGCACTTTGTGTGTCAGAGTTGCTTTGGAAAACTAGAATGTAAACATCAGGTTGAGTTTCTCTGTCATATGCCAATGTCAACAGCTTATCCATACGTTATAAAAAGTTGCATGTTCTATGGAAATAATCTGTCCGTTGTTGATACTACTTCTGTTAGTGAAAAGCATACTTGAAGTGTCAACTGCTTGATAACTATGACGTGTGTTCTGATAGCAGTTCTTTCTATGGATTACTTATTAAAGGCTGATGTTTTGTGATTAGTGGTACAGTTCCGTATTCTTAATGCTCTGTTATTTCAAAAATGCCTTTGAACAATATTTTTCAGATATGCCAATAGTAGCCTCATAAAATACATGGAGAAACACAAAGTCAAGCCTGACAGCAAAGTCTTTCTTTTGGTAAGTACAAATTGAAAATCGCTATGATGGTAGGAGTGAAATGTATTTCTAATATTAATGTCTATGTCTATTCTTCTCATTTATTCTTCTGAACACTGAACAAAAGAAAGCCATTTATCGCTAACTTGCCATTTTTGAGATGTTTTCTTTGTATACATTCATGCTGAGATTATGCTTAAACTGCCCATAAAAAGAGCTGAAGCTTTTATGTAATTTTGATCTGCAAGGAACTTGTAAACCCAGCCTTACACTTTTATCTAGTATACAAATAGGATACTGAGTATTACATATCCCTTGGTTCCACATAGTTTCAGAGCTAAAGAGCTCTCGAGCTAAAGACTGTGTGAGGTAAAGGGAGCAGGAATGGAAAGTATAAGTACATTTCAGAACATCTTTTTTTTGTGTGTGTGTGAAGGAAAATTTTCATAGAAGTCTGAGATTCCATGAAAATCAAAATTTCTTAAACTCAGCTTAGTGGACACAAATTGGAATAATCTTGAGGAAAAGTCTAATTGGAAAGACCACAGTTGTAACAATTAGCACCTGAATTTCTCTGCTTTCTGACTACAGGTAGAAACCACCAGAAAGCCTGCTTTTATGGAAGGGCAAAGAAGGAAACACTAATTAATCGTGTAAACATCAGGTTGAGAGCGAGTGGGCCACTTTTCCAGAGGAAAATATTAATCAAATCTCTGAAGAGTACAAAACTAGCCAGAAGGTGGCAAAAATGTATATTAAAAAAGTGAACTTTTCATCATGGAGAATTAGGCAGGGTTATTGCAAGATGACTAAAAAAATAGTTGGTAACCTATGTATTCCTCTATATAGCAATGAGGGTGAGAACTGAAATTTTCTGAAGTCTAAGGGCTGTTTTCTAAACATCATGTAGAAGACTTAGTTCTCTTAGCCAAGGTAGTTCTCCCTATTAATAATCAGGGCTGAGCAGGTGTGATTTAGTTATTGACTACAGAGGTGGAAGTTGTTCTTAAATAGGTGAGCCTGCCAGAGCTCTGAATAAGATTGCACAGGTCATGAACACCTATTTTGATACCCCTCGTTACAGTGCAGGATGGCAAGTGATTCTTACCAAAAACAGGATATTGTGCCGTGCTGTTGACTGACGTTGAATGTTAATGTCTATGTGAAAGTTAGAATGTTTTCTCCCTAGGAAAGTACATCTTCTCTTGCTACCCTGGAAAAAGTTACAAGCATTATATTTATAGCTATCATGTCAGGCCAGCCAGAGTCTAGTTGCTGAGAAGAATGAGACCCTGAAGTCCAATCTCACAGGCTTTCTATGTTGTATTAGCAGTTGCTATCCTGTAAGCAAAATGAATCCAAGCTTGTTTTATTCACTTTCATATAAACAGTGAAAGCTACAGAAAACCAGACAAAGAAAACTGGCTCACAAGTAGCATCATTGTTAGGCATCACTTAGAGTGATGTTGTGTGTGGCACCACCTGGAATGAGGAAACTCATTATATCATCTGGGTTGGAGGGGAATTATTGAGAGAGTGAGCAGATCACTTAAACATTCTGGATATTTTTAGATTTTCTGTTGTGGTACAATAGCCTTTTCTTTGAAAGACAGAGGATATGAACAATGTTTGGAGGTAGTTTTATGATGAGGGTGATATATGGTGCTTTTTTTTTTTTTGCTGGATATCCAGAGTATTTTTGCTGGAAACATGGAAGATTGAGTTTGAACTAAGATACCCTTTGCAGAAGGAATTTTATTTCTGTTGCTAACTTGAATTAGGAGGGCATTATGTGAGAGCAGGATACGTACTATATAATTTGAGCTCAATAAAGAGGGAAGGGTGTGTTTCTCTTCTTTCTCAATACCGATTAGCATGGAACTGGAACCCATGTGAGTGACAGAATGAGTGGAATTTTGCTAGTGAGAGAGATGAAGATTTATCATTTCTGACTCTAAGTGAAATGTAGAGTCCTGATCATATTCAGTCTCTCCTGACACATTTTTCCTGTTGTGTCATGCTATAGAACAGTATGAAAGTTATGCACGTCATAAAAAAACCCCCACTGATATTTAGAAACTGTGCTTTATGAACATGTAGTAGATGAATTTAATGTTGCTTTAGGACAGCGTATCAGCCTTAGCAATTAATACTGCAAGCTGCCCTTAAGTCTTTCTTATGTGAGAGACCTTTGCGGCCATGGTGTTCTGTAGCTCTTGGGAACGTGCGCTCTAGTTCTTGGGAACTTAGCTCTGCAAGAAATGATAGTTTAGGCTTGTCTGGGCAAGCCATGGATAATTTAAGTTACGTAAGTTGCAAGTTTGGAAAGTGATAGTTTGATAAACTTTTTGCTCTTTTTACTGTTTACAGCTTCAGAAACTTCTTACTATGGACCCTACAAAGAGAATTACCTCAGAGCAGGCTTTGCAGGACCCTTACTTTCAAGAGGATCCTCTGCCTACATCAGAGTATGTATTCTCACTTCTCTGCTCTTCAAGGAGGTTGTCTTTCTGCTAAATGCTAATCCCTGATATGAGATGACAGCTCTAAAATTCACAGATGTCTGCATGTGTCCACAAGAAGTGGTAGCTCTGGCATGCTCAGTAGAAACTGTTAACATAGACCTAAAGATTCTGTATCTACTGATGCCAGGACTGGCTGTGAGCATTAACCTCTATTACACAAGTGTTGTAATTCTGAATGTGCTATCAAAGCCAGTATTATTGCAGTATTTAGAGAATTAATTGGCTCTCTGTTCTGTTCTGCCTTGCACAGCCTTATGGAGCTCTGCTTTCCATTACCTGGTTTCATTGTGCTTCCTCCTAGGCCTAGGGCAGTTCTCTGATCTACAGTCTGTTCCCATGCCCTTTTGTGCAGGGTCATAACAATATGAGGAGAGAAAACACGTCAATGACTGCCACAAATCCCACAGGTTTCTTGTTTGGAAGGCCTGAGAGTACGGATTTTATATATCTGTATATTCTACTGTGAGGAAATATTCAAATGATATATGCAGTTGCTAGTGACAGAACTTCGCCTTCCAATTTTTCTTCCCAGTTTTCAGAGGCATTATGATCTGTAAAATCTGAATGCAGGAAGACTTCTACCTTTGCTTTCACTGCTTCCTCAGCTAGCAGGCAACAAACATGGAAAGAAGGGAACAGTCACGAGTGCAAATGAACTCTAGCTGAGCTAATGGGTTTTTTTTCTTCCTCTTATTTTTTCTGTTTGGATAAATCAGAATACTACTAGATAAAGCACTGCTAAGAAACTTTACATAATAACATAATAGCACCATGTTGATTTTGTTTTACTTTAAATGCCTTCAGCAATTAGCACAGAAATCTAAGAAATTGGTAGTGGTCAACATCTACCAATAATTTTCTGTGTAGCATTTACCTGAGACTATCCTGTGTGGAACTATAGCTCCTCACAAATGACAGTAAGACATTGTGATGAATTATCTGCCATAAACGTGAAGGGATGTTCTAAATCCTATTAGCCACATGAATTTAGAAGCTGTCTTTTTTCTTTAAACAAGATCTGAGAAGCTAATTGAGCATAACTGTGTAGTCATGATTGGCAAATATATTTCAGACCACTGTAAGTCAAGTAGGGACTCGCAAAGCATTATTTATCTTTGGATCAGACCCTTTATTCAATGAACATGCGTGCTCCAATCAGGTGTTGTGTAACGTCTGGCTGCTACAGCACTGTATTTTGCCATCTGAGGCAACAAGTGGTCGTTCTCTCACTCGAGCTTGTTCAGCCATACCATGATTTCTAAATGAGGGCCTCATGCCAACAACAAGGAGATTTGCCATCACGATCAGCATCTTGCTGCTGGTATCTTCTGCTGTCTTGAGTGTTCTAAGTGCTGCTTGCTCATGGAAACCGAAGCTATGAAATTACAGAAATTAAATTGTGTTATATTCATATCTTTAATATAATATTAATATAATATCTTTAATATATTCCAGTGTATTTGCTGGCTGTCAGATTCCGTATCCCAAACGAGAATTCCTCAATGAAGATGAACCTGAAGAGAAAGGGGATAAGGTATAATTTTTTTTTTCCTTTTTTCTTTTCTTCCTTCCTTTTTTTTTTTCTTTCCTTTTAAAGTATGAAATAAGGAAGAGTTATGTTTCTTCCACATTTAAACTGGTAAAATAAAAGATTAAAAATATCAGATCACTTTGGGATGTCTTGGTGGTATCACCACCAGTTTCCCCTGACCTGTGGACACTGAGCTAGTTGAGTTCTGTCAGCAGCTGCCTGCTTTCAGTCACTGTCATTCCAGGAGAACCTTGCCTACCTCATCCTGCGTCGCACAAAGAAAATGTGTTGTGATCACAAGAAAATAATGGAATTTTCATTGTATAACTGGCATGCATCCAGCCATTTGAAAGTAGGTGGTCGTCAGGGTCTCAAGTAAATAATGGCAGCCTTCTGGCATTGCATCAGAACATTTAATCCATCTGCACACAGTTTCCTGATCATGTTTTAAGGGCCCTCAGACAAAAGAGTAATAAAGAGCATGAGCTATTCTGTAGTGACAATCTACTCTGAATACCCTCTTTCCCATAGCTCCTTAGATACAAGTAAGAACATGTTTGCATTTGTGGTAAATTTTGGTGTGTTGGCAGCATATCTAACTTGCTTTGTGTGTGTGGTTCGGCTGTGCTACGTGACAAAAGTGATTGTCCCATCTTGGTGCGAAGGCAGGACAATACCACTATAGCGTATGAACCAGCTTGTTATTTTTGCCATAAATGCTGACTGAGGCGCCAGTTGTAACATAAAGGTAGCAAAATGTGGAGAAAACAGACATAAAATGTAATTGTCTAAGGGCTACATGAGAAGTACCATTACTGTTTTTGAGAAATCTTTTGATTACATGTATCTTCTGTTTTCGCATTTTCCTTGTAATGGGAGAAACTAGCTGAGTTTAAGTGTGCCTACAAAAATACATTTCAGACAGAAGATTTTGTTTTCAGAACAGATATTGTGGATACTTCTGTACTGAGAACAAGTGGTAATGTCCTGATTTTTTTTTTTGTCCAGATAGTTCTTCAAAGAGAGGAAACAGACCTAAGCAAAAATACAATGAAAGTCATGATTCTGATTTGATTGTATTGTAGTTACTGGCATTACTCTAACTCACAACTTCAAAAATAAGAACAAGCCTTATGAAATGATTCTGGCTTTTGTGAAGTCAATGTATTCAAAAGTAAATATCATTTTCATGGGAGTACTGGGAGGAAAAAAACAATAGAATGTTTATACTCAAAACAGTCATTGTGTAAGTGATCTTTGAGAGTGCTGAGGACAGTCACGTATTTACATACAGTCCAAATAAAACTTTTTTCAGACCACGTAGGTAATTTAAGTTGCGTGTTACTCATTGAATCTGTTCTGAGTGCAGAAAATGTGAAAGTAAAGAATATTCTACAAACTGAGTCTGTACCGTGCTTTGTTTATGATGATGATGCAAGTGAAAAGTGTTTTTGTTTATTTTTTTATAGTGTATGATTTGATTTGTTTTTAAAACCATAAATATTTGTGTACCTTGGAGACCTGCAGTTCTGTTTATTTACTTGGAACTTGCATCTTACTTGAGTAACCTTTAACACAAACTTCCTTTTTTCAAAGTTGTTAATTGTTAGTCAGCAAAGCTGAAACAAGTGTTTGTGAAACAAAATGAAAGCATTCTGTTAGGCAAGTTCTCTTTGCTTTTTTTCTAGGCAGGACCAGAATTTAATTTTGGTAATTTGTGTCTCAGTAACGAAACGTGATCATATGTTAATCACTTTAGAGAAGTTTTCTGTTTAGGAACCACTGTGAACTAGGCTGATCTGCAGGTATTTCTGCTGGTGTGAGCTGTTCCCATGTGCTAAGGTGGTGCAGTTAGACTCCAGGCAGAATCTGTCAGAGTAGACTTCAGTCTCTACCAGGACACTAGAAGTAGTAGCTGCGTGGAAGAGCAAGCTCAGACTAGTCAAGAAAATTTTGTGTGAGTGTCCAAAGTGTGAGACATTAGACCTACTGCAAATGGTGGTCCTTAATTGTAAGAGTTCCTGTCATATCTCTTTATAATTCACAAAATTGCAGTTTTTCAGCTCTCACAGTAGCAACCACCTCACTCACATCTCAACATCCCTATGAAAATGCAAATCTCAGAATCTAGCACAGATATTGCCTTAGTCATTGGTGTTTGTTGGTATGTGAAGCTCAAATGGCTATTTTAAGATAAATTGCTTCTTAACACATTCTATGACAAGCCTGTTTCAAACTCTTATTTAAACTCTTAACAGTTTAAATCTCCCTAGAAACAGAGTCTGACTGAGATGACATTTGAGGATTACTAGTGGTAGGATATATTACTGGTTTTGCTCAGTGTAAAATGGAAATACATGTCATCCAGAAGTCCTTGATGAGGCAAAGCTTCTTTGAAATCTTAAATGAATATACCATTGCAAATTTGATCTGAATATATCTTGGGAAACTGTTGAGGTGAGTGACAGATACAGATTTTCATGTCATTTTTCAGAGATGACTAAAACGACTTGCCAAGACTGAGAGCATCAACAATTTAGTGTTAGTGGCAATTGATTGTCGTGATTTCTGATTAACTGATAACGTGAAGTTGTATTAAAGGCTGCCATACCAAAACTTTGAGAATGACATAATCAGATATCACAGGGAAAAAGACTATCCTGAAATGTTCCACACTCCCACGTGGTACACTATGATTGTCTGGGGGGGGTGTTGACTTAATTGTAGGGATTTTTAATTCAAGACATGAAAATTGCAGAGCTTTCTATGATGAACAAGATGCATACCTGACATTAGGGGCAAAGTTGCTTTTCTTTGCAGTTCTCTTACTTGCTTCCTCTCTTGGAGGAGTCTTCTGTAGTGCTCAAAAACAAACACAGGTTGTCTTTCCTTGTGAGTGTCTAACCATGGAGGGAAGAGTTGCAATTTTGCTACTTTTCTGATTTCTCTAGACTGTAATACTCTTTTCAGTCCATAGCTTCTGAAACCAGAAGAGTTGCATCTTTTACTCTTTTGCTCCTGTGTTCTCCTTAACTTTTTTCCTCCCTTCTGTGACACATTTCTCTGTCTCTCTTCCTGTTAGACCATGATATTGTATGAATTGCCTGACTTCTCTTCCTTTGCTATTCTTTTCTTTCTCATGCCAGATTCCTATCTCATCTTTGTCCTTCTCTTCTATCTTCAGCTGCTTCTCTCTGGTTGTTTTTTGCTTTCCGCTGTTTCAGTAAGATTTTCAGACCCTGTAGCTAGGCACCGTGCCGGACTGTGTTCCCAGTGTACCACTCTTTCCAAGGTGCTTTTAAGAGAAAGAGAGAAAAAGGGTAATGGAACCTGCTTTTGGTTCTGCCAAAGAATTTCCTTGTAACTGGAAGAAATGATGTAATGTTTCTGGTCTTCGTTTGCTGACCTTTCTGATGGTAACACTGCCAGCCTCCTTTGGATTATTGTAGTGCATCATCTGTGGAAGTTGGAAAAGTGGTTTTGATTCTAAGTGAATGGGGCTGTTGGAGCACTTAGGAAAATATACTGTGGTTCACCACATGTGCCACTGAGAACTAGTAAAATTTGGGGTGCTTTGATTCTGCTCATCAGATTTTTATAAATAGCTCCTTCCATCCTGCTCCCTGTTACTCTGGCCTAAGTGCTTGCCTAGCTGCAGCAATCAGTAGGCTGTCATGCCAGCTTTAGTCTAGCCTGCTTTGTTAAAAAAAAAAAACCAACCAAACACAAAACCACAACAGAAAGAAGTGAACCACAAATGAGATACCCCAATTTGAGACACGCAGGAGCGCATCTTGTGCATTACCTGGCCTTGCCATGCTTTCCTGGCAAACAGGAGGGCCTGCTACCTTTCCAGCAGCAGGGTGGCACCAGGCTTAACGACTCCCTCAGGATCACAAACAAGTACGGAGCAAATGACAGTGTCACTTCTTTCTTCCTTTAGAATCAGCAGCAGCAGAACCAACATCAGCAGCAAACAGCACCTCAGCAGCAGCCGCAGGCCGCGCCGCAGCAACCGCAGCAGCAGCAGCAGCAGAACAGCACCCAAACCAATGGGACGGCCGGGGGCACGGGTGCGGGTGGAGGGGGCGCGGGTGCAGGACTCCAGCACAGCCAGGACTCCAGCCTCAACCAGGTGCCTCCAAACAAGAAACCACGCATAGGGCCTTCAGGCGCTAACTCAGGCGGGCCTGTCATGCCTTCAGATTATCAGGTACCTCTTGAATTTTTGCTGCTTCTGATTGTGTGGAGGCAAAATGTCGTTTTCTCTGTTCCCCACTGCAATAAAAAAAATCATGTTGTAATGAATTTTCCTTGTGACCTTAGCAGGTATGCTCTGATACGTTAGGGCATTAGAAAGGTTTTGTCCTGTGGTTAGTAATTTCCAATACAAAATAAGTTATATCTGCTGCACCCCGTTAAGTGTTGAGGGCTCAACCACCCCAGGAAAGCACTTAAGTATGTGCATAGCTTTATTTGAGAATAATCTTAGCAAAGCCACTGCAACTATTTCCTGAATGTAAATGCTGCATCATATCACATTCAAAATACTTGGCTCTTGGCAAGGTTAAATCCTGTGTGAGAGGCAGATCCTGGGAAGCAAATCAAAATTAGAGCCAGGCTTTTCCCTTTAGTTTCTGCTTTGTTTTACCTCATATCATCACACATACGGAACGATTCTGTAGTTTGTTCCGATATCTTACTAAATTTACTTCTAAAGTTAAAGAGAAAATGCACGTTAGCACAAGTTTTGGTTCATCAGTATGAATCATGCTGAAGCAGGGCGTGAGCATGTGTAATTTTTGTTGTGGCCAGAGTTGAATAGATTTCATGTTTTTCACTTCAGTAGCATTCATACGTAAAAGAAGTATCACTGAATTGTTTTTGGACTTGCGTGTTTGTCTTTGCTTAATAGAATTATGATGCTTTCCTCTGAAAAAGCGACACTAAATGTCCAAAGACTTGATTCAACCAGCTTCTTCAATACTTGTGAAAAATGAGTCAAAAGCAGATTAACAGGAAGGTAGCTAGTAAAGGTATGTTTTAAAGCATGTTAGGGATTCTGTTTGCTACCAACCTTCAAGAGTATACCACCTTTAAGAAACATGCTCAGGCTATTTTAAGCATAAAATAAACAGCTTTAATACAAAACATAGCAGCTCTGGAATTGCTTTGGCTTCTCCACCCATACCTCCTCCACACACAATTGATTTCTCAGTGCCAGACATTTTTCTCCTATTTCTGTTTTACTCTTTTAATTACAAATGATCACACAGATACTGAGGGCAATGCAAGGGTAAAGACAGCAAGGTTTTCTTTTTGAGAAGTTCCAGGCAGGCTTGAAGTCCAGACTGATCACTACAGCTGTCTGACTACATAGTATTTATGGCTGGCCTGTTTTGATCTGTATTTTGAGAGCTGATATGCTGCATTTGATGATGTCCATTACAGAATTCTTACACAGCTCTCCAAACTGTTGGCAAGATTCCACCTTAGAAGTTTTTAGCAGTCTAAATCTAATATTTTTTTGAGATGGTTATTTATTTATTTATTTATTTATTTATTTTTTACCTCCCATGACCCTTTCCTTCTAGGATTTAACAGCACAGGCAGCAAAATAATAATCTGTATGCTCCCTTTACATCACTTGCTAAACTGTCTGATCTGATTATCCATTTTTAAATTTGTATTTGGCTGTCTGCCCTTAAATTCTAGCTGACAGTCTTCTGTTCCAGAAAGGAATGTCTGCAATTTGTCCAAGTCTGACTTAGTTCTAAAAAAAAAAAAAAAAAAAAATTATATAAAAAAAATTATCTTCTGCTGAATAAAAATAAGCATGAGCCAGGTGAATGTGTTCCTGTAGTCCTATGCATCAATGTTACGCCATTATATTCCAACTCAGAAGTAGAAGGAACAATTGTTTTGCTTTGAGTTTCATTTAGATGGTTATCTAATGTCTCTTGAATTTTTTTGTGATTCGTCAACATCAGTATGTGTTACTTTTACAAATAACAATGGAAATTCTCTCTTAAATTTTACTGAACATTGCTTATATGACCTCAGGTTTTTGCTTAACGTGATAAGGTGATGTTTTTCATCCAGAACCGGTTTCTATATGATCACAGTATTTATAATAATTGGGTTTTTTTTTTTGTGGCAAATTATGTGTTTCAGACACTTTGTAAATATTCTAGTTACACAGACCATGGACAGTCTGGTTATTGATGGTGTATGTGCCACTGAGAGATATCTCTTTCAAAGCTGGTGTGCTCTCCCCAACTGACCCTTGCAAACAAGTGAAGCTGATATTGGTTATATTGATATTATATTGAGATACAGTGGTCTGGAAGATTGGACAGTTCTCTCTCTCTAATATCACTATTCTTCACCTTGAAATCAACCTTCAATTTTCTATCTTTAAACAGAACATGGAAAAAATAATGCAATATATTTAGGTTTTAGTATGTTTTCAAGTTTATGTGAAATTAAAGATATAAAGCTGCATACAGGAAAAGAAAGGGCAGAAATGTTTTGACAGTGCCTGAACTTTGGGTTCTTGCTCTTCTTCATCTGGCTGAAAAGCTGTCAAGACGTTTTCATAGCACTCCTAGTTGGGATCTGATGGTTAGATGAGACCACTGACTTGTCTCTTACCTGCACCAAGCAGATGGTTGGTCTGTGATGAATGTTGTATTTTTACAGATCCACTTTATCTGTGGGCTTTCCTTTCAGAACTCACATTTTCCAAATGTTTTCCATAACTCCTGATCTTGATATTTAATCAGAATATAGGATTTTAATACTCTTTCTAGATGATCATTGTTTGACACAGTCTTTCTGATAACTCTAAGGCATAGGCAGGTAGCACCAAGCCCTAAACAGTGAAAGAAATCTTTATTGAAAGATGCCTGAGCCTGCACTTAACTTGGCTGAAAACAAATGGCTTGCTGACTGTGAATAGATGTGTTGTTTTGTTTTGTAGACTCTCATTTCTTGTGGATTGGATTGTAGGGTTTACCTTGCTAGAGAGTCTCCCATCCATTAAGCAGTACCTTTTGCACAAAGTGGTTTTGAAGCTCATCATTAATTCTTGACAGCAAATAGTAAGATAATAAACATGCAAATTAAGCATTCTGGAGGTCACAAATTATCCATGAATCTGGGTTGCTGAAATTGAGATCTTCTTAGCTAACATCTCAGACAGTGGAGGAAGAAAACACTTAGCACGTACATATAAATTTGAACACACACATGCCCATCATTAAGCAGCTGTTTTCCAGTAGTTAAGGCAACAGGTTGAAAGACTCGCCTAAAATTATAGTATTTTATATTATTATTTTCCTAGACAAATGTCCTGTCTTACTGGACATGTTCTTTGTGTATTTGTACTTCAAATAATTAATGTGCACGTGCTGTACTTTTAAATGTCTGCCAATGACATGGTGTATTTTCTGGGCTGCGTTAAGGCTGATTACAGATCTGATTGATTACCTGTTTATGGGACTTAAAACAGTAATACCGTTCAGTTAGTTTCTCCAGCAGCCAGATTTTAATGAGCTTCAGAGGGGTTGAAAGTTTCCTTTGCTGCCCAGTCCTAACAGGCTGTTTTTCATTTCCCTGATCCCTTTCTCTTTTTTCTCCAGCACTCCAGCTCACGCCTGAGTTACCAAAGCAACATTCAGGGATCTTCTCAGTCCCAGAGTACAATGGGCTATTCCACATCATCTCAGCAGAGCTCTCAGTATCATCAATCTCACCAGTCTCACAGGTACTGAGAGGCTTAAGAGACTGCACTCAAAAAGGAATGGACTAAAAGCCAGAAGACTCCAGCAATATGAAGTTTGTGACGATGAGAAGAACCAAAAATACAAACTATGATGCAGAACTAAAATTCTCAATTGCAAAAGGAAAACTTTACTTACTGAAGACTTTTTTTTTTTCCTGCCCCTTTATTGCCATAAAGGAGATTTTCGTGAAGTTTTCCTTCCTCCCTGCCCTTGCATGTGCTCTATTGTGGTTACTCTAATGAACCCTTCTGATCTGAACCCAGCACTTAACTTCTTTAACCTTTGGAATTTTGAAGGATTCCTGGTGCACCTTCCTTTATGCTGTAGTGATTGCCATAAATCTGTCTTTTCAATCTCTTTGATGGGATTTTAAAGTTTTAAAATCTTGAACTCCCAGGCTTTCAAGCTTTGTATATAGTTAGTTTTATACTAGGCAAACCAGTTTAGCTATACAGGTATATTGCACCTTTTTAAAGCACTATGTTATTTTCACAGGATATTACTGTTTTGCTCATGGATGTCAAGAACAGCAAAATTTTACTGTTCCAGAGTATTTTACTATTCTGTTTTTATTAGTCTAGTTTTCAGGCGAGGTCTTAAAAAGAAAAAGAAAAGAAAAAGAAAAAAAGAAAAAGGAAAAAAGAAAAAAATGACCCAAGTCTCTGCAGCAGCAAATACGCTTCATGCTACTGGACTGAACTCCAGACAGAAGATTGCTGATATTATTTAACTCATTCACATTGAATTCTTGAAATCACAGTGATCGTGCTCTGACTAGTTTTAAATTAAGTGTTGTTTTAAATGAAACCATAACTGTCACATAAAAAGGAGATGCTTTCACGATTTGTTGGAATAGAAAAATGGAATGTCTTCCCAGGCTGGACACCAAAATAGTCAAGAAAACGTATTTACTGCCCTCAAATTTCAGTAGGAATGTGGATGATGGCTTGTTTTTCTGTTAAGCAGCTGATTAATGTATGTGAGAGTTCTATAAATGTAGCTTCTCTTTCACATTCCTGAGTATGACAGAAATGCTAAGACTTATAAAAACGAATACATTTAGTCAATTTATGTTAGATTGATAATTAAGAGAAATTATTGTGCAGTTTGAAAAGCATGTTGAAAATTCTTCCTTTTTCATGTTTGTGATGCATATTCTATGTCCATCACATTGCTGTGATTAACCCAGATTAGTTACACCAGATGCGCTTGATTGCACTGAAATGTTTCTTTTTCCCTAGAGCAAACATGTTTTGATTGTGCCTAAGGACTGTAAGTGGATGGGTAGCTGGCAGAAAATCCCCAGTAAATCAGCAGCTTTCAGAAGCGTGATTGGAGAATCATTGTCCAACTTCAGCAACCACAGTTATTTGGAGAGAAGCAACGTGTAATTTGGGACAGCTTCGTTTTTCCTTCAGCCATCAGAAATAAGGAGGTCTTGTTGCAGAAAACCTGGAAAAACCATTAATGTCGTTAGAAAGCTGCCAGCAATGTAACTTCAGCGAGCTTCTAAAGTCAGTGTCCAGAGAAGAGGGGTAATCAGAGGAGTTTATATGTGAACAGTCAATGTTAAAACCACTTATACTGTGTTCTCTTCTGTAAATATTGCAGTACATACCTGCACACATTCACATTGAAGTTGTGCTCATACCTAGGAAGACATGTGGATCTGTTTGCTCTGAGGAGAATGCTTTTTAGCACAGCTGGACAGGAACTTGATTTTACTGGGTTATTAAAGTTGACCCAGTCAACTTTATTGTCCCCTTCCCCCTCAGAAATGTGTTGTTTTCATGCCGTTAGTGAGCAGTTGGTTTGTTTGGCCATGTTCACCATCACGTGGCTTTGACAACACCCAGCTTCTCTGGAAAAGAGACTAAAGTCTGCTTTTGTCATCAGATGGGTAAGAAGGTGATGGAAATGAAATGAACCAGTTTGGAAGGAAAAAAATGCAGTTGTTTTTTGGGAAAAATAATCTCCCAAGAGATACTTCTAATGCGTAGCCCTTGAAGTGCTACGTGTATACACCTACTCCAGTAACCTGTTTGAGAGGACCGATTTTAATTATTTTATTTCAGTGAACCTGGGGTTCCATTCTTTCCATGAGAGAAACATCCCACCTCTTACTGATGTTAGCATGAAGAACCTTGAGCTGATGGATATTTGACCAATGCTGTAAAGTATCATTTTTTTTAATATATACTTGTGACTTGAATTACACGTTTCTGGAAATTAACCCGTGGAAGAGTAATTGTTGTCTCCTCCCGATTTAAGCCTTCAGTTCTGCTCATATCCTTTTCTCTCTTCCATTACAATCACCCAGCGTTTCTTTCCCCTGCTGTGACCTGTAGCTGATCACACAGTAGCGGGGAGATGTATTTTGTTTCTGTAGGGTTATGCTGGGCTCTTGTGCCAGCAAGGCAAAATCGTGGTGTAGATTAAATTGTGTAGAGTGTGAAAATTCACAGCAGTGTTAGGTCCTTCAGTTGAGTGTGCTTCCAGCTTCTAGAGCAGCTGCCATGCCCATTGCCCAAACCGAACTGGTATCTGCGTTTGTTGGCCCAGGCAGACGGGCCATACCCCAGTCCCCTCCAGTTTTTATGCAGAAGCAAAGAGCTGAGCTGACCTCTTCCATCGCCTTCAAAGAAACAACTGAATGGAGAGTGAATAGAAGCACAGGTGTCTGCTGGAAAATGCGCGCTGTGCATGCTTTGCTGGTTTCTTTGTTTTCTGTTTGGGAACTAATTTGCCTTTTCTTGTGAGTTTGCAGTGCATTTTTGGGGTGGCTGGCAGTCATAGTGAAAGAAGCCTTGCTTTTCAGGGGTAATTTCATGAGGTTTGAAGAAATGAACTGTGTAGTGTGTCATGGGAAGCCAGGGCCATGTTATTTTTCTATTCGTTTTTGCCCGTGCAGTTTGGCTAGTACTTCCCGGCTTTGTCTTTGCCCATAAGCTCTGGTCCCTCACCGAAGTGTTGCGTGTTGGTACCCAGGGAGGTGACGGACGCCAGCAGAGATGTTGGCTCCTTCCTGCATGGGTGGCGGCAGAGTGGGCCGCTGAACACAGCTTTTCCCATTGGGGCTCAGAGGCAGTGGCTGTGTTGGGAATGGAACAGCAGCCTGGTACACATGGGTGAAGTTCACGTAGCACAGACTGCACAACGAAGGAGAGATGTAGGGAGAGCTGCGAGTCCTGCACTGTATCTGTGACACTGTATCTGGGGAGGGGGAGGGAAGAGCATCCTGAGCGGGAGGGGTGGCGGGAAGCTAGAAGTGTTCAAATTGTATAATATTTTATATAAACATAATAAGCTTAGTTCCTCTTCATAATCTTCAGGAATGGTACTTTAACACCATTAAGCAAAGAATTGTTTTAGGGTTAAATAAATGTATTGTACATAAGGCCATACGTAATCTTCTAAAAATGTCGCCGGACAGGAGCGATGTGTATTACTATATGAAAAAAAAGTCCTTAATGCACTGTTATCTCCTAAATATTTAGTAGTAAATTAATACTATTTAATTTTTTTAAAAATTTGTCTTGTGTAGACACTAAAAAGTATTACACAAAATGTGGACAGAACGTGTCCTTTTTAACAGCAATTTAAAGAACTTTTTATATACGTAAGGTAGTATACTTTTCAAATTGTTCTAGTTGTATTTTCCCATGTTTACTATTTGTGGAAGTGTGCCTGTCTCTACTCAGTTACTTTTTTCTAATGATTTCATGCACGCATCTTTCATTTTTGTAGCTTTCATTAGGAATTATTGCGTATGCGCCCCATGCTGCCACAAAACTTTGCCGCTTTCCATCTGTGGTGGCCACGTCCAGCAGCGCCCATGCCGATGGGCTCGCGAAACCACAGAATGGAATACTTTTCTCATTCTAGAGTTAAGAGTTTACTGCTTTTAAGTTGTCCTGATGTCACTCTTGAAATGACTGTTAAAACTAAACTATGAGTCCCTTGCATTTATTTTATATTCTTGGTTGTAATGAAATGAAATTGACTTTGCTTCAGTGTGAATTTTTTAATAAAATAATATACATTTGTAATAATAATAAAAAGTTGAAATCAAATAAGTGTGCCGAAAAGTTTTTGTAAACATTGGCTTTGGGCTATAAACAGGGAAAATACAGCCCACGAAATTGAAGCTGTAATTATATTCAGGATGTTTATGATAGCGTACACCACAAAAAACAAAGCTTGCAAAACCTCAGAGTTGAAATTATAGCTTTTAAAATGTCCACGAGGATATTCATGGGTATGTGTCTTATCAAAACAGAATAAAGCCTTATGGAAAACGGAATCGATGGAATGGTTTTGACCTCTGTTGAAAAGTATTCTATTATGCCACACTGATGGCGCTTGTTGAGATTCATTGTTGTGAGTGAGACAATCCTACAGATTAGTTTTCTGGAAATTAAACAAAAAGTAAGAAGGAATGAAAAGGAAAGCTATTTTACCGCATTCCAAAGCTAAATGTCATCTTATTTCTTCCTTCCACTGGACGGTGGGGGATTTCAAGTATTTCAGTTGACAACATGGAGAGTGCAAGCTGGAGCACGTTGGTATTTTTCGAAGTGGCTTTCTGTGTGCTTTGCTAATCTGTGTATTTTCATTCCAAACACTTGTTGTTTCACGGACAGTTAACTTATTCCAAAAATCCCACCTATTTTCTCCATAAGAGTTGCGTGGCTAAGAATGGTTGGGGTCTCCTTGCTCTACAGATGATGTTAAGGAAGAGACTTCAGTTCCCTATGTGTCTTTCAGATGAAAGTAAGATTAGGATTTGCCTTTCACACAAGGAAAATACTAGCAGAGGAATTCTGAATGATTTGTACTTGTAATGCCTTTCACCTAGAAATGTCTAAACGTGTTTTACAGAATCAAGGCCATCACCAATCATGGCCATACTTACAGGGTGCAGGATTATGAGAAGGCTTCCTTTGTAATGCTAAATGATGAGCTGAACAGCAAATGTTTTTAACTGTAATTTTATCTGCAACTTGGGTACAATACTGCTCTCAAGTCTGTTTCGTGCCCAGAACACCTTGTGGATGAACAGATGTTACTTCAGCCTCAGTACAAGTGGGCATCACCAGCTTTATACCCCTCATAGTTTTCTTCCTGTCTGTTTTTCAATAGCTTCACAGAATGACAGAGTGATTAGAGGTTAGCTGGGACCTGTGGGTCCATCTGCTCCAACCCTACTCCAGCAGGGATACCTCCAGCAAGGTTCCAGGCCCACATTCAGGCAGTTTCCGAAAGTCTCTAAGAAGGAGACTGCAGCCTCTGGGCAGCCTGCGCCAGTGCTCTATCACCTACGCTGCACAGCAGTGCTGCCTGGTGCTCAGGCAGAACCTCTTGTGTTCTAGTTCCATCGCCCTTGCCCTGGGACTTGGCACTGCTGAAAAGAGCCATCTTTGCACCCTCCCTTCAGGTATTTGTAAAAATTGATGAGATCCCCCTCAGCTTCTGCTTCTTCAGGCTGAGCAGGCCCAGTTCTCTCAGCCCCTCCTCACAGCAGAGGTGCCCCAGTCCCTTCAGCATCTCAGAGATCCTCAGTGTGGATGTCCTTAAAGCCTCGTGCTGGCTCTGTCCCAGTCTACATTCTGCAGCACCCCTGTCTGATTTTCTTGCCTGGTCATGCAATCTAGAGTCTAATTCAGGCTCACGTTGATCTGAATTAGTATCATCTCTTGTCTAGCCGGCAGGAACAGAAAACTTACATTTCACAGCATCTTGGGAAGTTGTGCAGTATACTGCTCATTAGGCTCTTGCTTTGACTTGTTGCTTCCTGCTCTGCATTATTGCTCTGGCTTTGTCGTCTTTGTTCCGTTGGATGTAAAACTGCTCTCTTTACTTTCACATCACTGCCAAAGCCTGATGTGAGCCCATGCCCAAAGCTCTTACTCAGATGAAGTTATCTCTTGGTCTGATCGTCCCATCAGATCAACTTCTATGGCCCTCATTCTAGATTTCCAAATAAGCGTTTTCATGCTGCTTCCAGTTGCCCCTTGTTCCTTTTGCATAAATTTCTGCAGAATTCCCTCCTAGGTATCGTCTGCATCTCTTGTTGAAACGCTTTTAATTTCATACCTATGGAAGTTTAATACTGAAGGCGATGGATATCCTCTGAGTCGTACATATTGTGTTAATGGATGCAATCTCAGTGGATACAGTCCCATCCATCCGTCACTTCCCACACACCCGTTGTGAGCTCCCTGAGACAGGAAGGGTCCATTGGTCCTAATACGGTCATTTCGTGCCTGGTGCTTGCAGGAATTCTGTTGCAAATAACAATCACTGGAATACTGTTTTTTACTGCTGGGCAACGTGCGGTAGGAGCATGAAAGGTGATTTCATGTGCTGTTTGAACACAGAAGACATCATACTGATGCCAAATATTATCAGTTTGATCTGGCTAGACTTGGAACTCCAGCAAACACCATTCCAATAGCCAACAAATTACAATGTTAATTACCTGCAATGTTTTTTAGCAGGTAGGTACTGTTCTTTTACATTTCAGAGAGCTTCACACCCTTAAGGTTGATTTATTTTGTTATTGTTATAGCAACAAAGAAAATGTATTACTGTGTGGTGACTGCAATTATTTTTTCATTTGCAAAATAAATACTTATTACAACAATGATTGTTTGGGGTGGATTAAAACCAGCAACAAAGTTCTGAAAGATATGTGTGTGGTTATGGCTGAGCTGTGTGAGTCCCGCAGTGTTTATGTAGCATACTCAGGATAACCGAGGTAGATTTTTTTTTTACGTATAATCATTATTATTTGAAGTCTGAAAGCAATACCAATCTACCTAACAATTTCTATTTGATATGCTTGACTTGGTCTACTGTAGGTAAGTTTCTCCAGCTTCTGCTCTGTAACTGGCCATTTCTGTGGTTATTTTACAGAGTTCTTCAAAGTATCTTGAAGGAGATAGAGAACTTTGGGAGCGTGTCAGCTACGTATGCATGTTGTGTACAGGGAACATACAGCTGAGAGAAGGAGTGACTAAAGGAACTAGGACTGCTTAGTCTGGGGAAGAGGAGGCTGAGGGGAGACCTTATTGCTCTCTTCCAATATCTGAAAGGTGATTGCAGTGAGAGTGGGGTTGGTCTCTTCTCACTGGTGACAGGTGACAGGATGAGGGGAAATGGCCTCAAGTTGAGTCAGGGTGAGTTTAGTTTGGATATCAGGAAAAACTTCTTTACAGAAAGGGTTGTTGAGCACTGGAATAGGCTCCCCAGGGACGTGGTTGAGTCACCATCCCTGGATATGTTTAAAAACTGTTTGGATGTGGTGCTCAGGGACATGATTTAGTGGAGGATTGTTAGTTAGGGTAGTATGTTAGGTTGTGATTGGACTTGATGATCTTTAAGGTCTTTTCCAACCTGAGCAATTCTATTCAGCAATGCAGCCCTTTAGCTATATTGTGTCTTGGTGCTCTGTAGCAAGAAGTTACATGAAACCTCCAGCTTTGTTCCAGTTCAGTTTCAGAATGGAATTTTGTTCTGCTTATTCCAGCAGTGCCAGTTACTAAAAAATGTAAGTTAGTAAATGAGAATCTGCATTACTTTTAAAACACAATTTTTCAAAGTAGGGAACAAAGAAATCAGGTGTTTGTTGCTGACTTCTGGACATCACGTGGTAACCAGCAGTAATCCATTCTATGCACTCTTCATCCCACAAGGCTATAATGTGTCATACGTAATGAAAATCTCAACACATGAAGCACTGAAGAAAGGAATCCTTCATATTCTCAGCAGGTGAAGTTTTAATCGTGGACTAGATCCTGCTGAATGATGCGGGGATTGGAAGTCCTTTCAAAGGCATTGCATTGGTCAGATTACCTACATCCACCAGTAGGAATTTATTGGTGCATTAGAGAGCAAAGGAGCAGCAAAATTATAGCCTTTTGGTCTTCTAATGGAATGTAATGCTATCAAGTTTAGGTGGCAGAAGTTCTTCAGAACACTATGAAATTTTAAATAAGTACATTTTAAAATGTGTTGTTTTTGCTTAAAACATTTACATCCTTAAAAATGCTTTCCCTGTTATCTGTGCAGTGCGGCTCTGGACTGATGACCTCTCTGAGTGCTTGACCTGCTCAGGAGAGCTCTGTTTGGAGCCTCATGGATCATTTACACAAGTGGACACTGAACTTTAACCTGCAAGTTTTCGTGTTTGATAGATAGTGCTACAAGGTGACTGGAGGTCATCAGATCATATTGTTATTGCTGGGCTGTACAGCACAAAAACATCTGTTTTTGGTCTTGCCATTGCCTAATATGATGTAGAATGAGTTGTCTGTGAAATTGTAATTATAATTTTCTGTTTTCAACCTCCTTTAATTGTACAAATCGTTCCTGCAGTGGTACAGAAGAAAGAAGGATAGTTTCCAGTGTTTTGATTTTGGCAGTAAAACTCAGAATGTTAGCAGAGGAGAAAGCGAGAGATTGGGATTTCTCCTTGCTGGTCCCCTCTTGTTGCAGAGATCCAGGCAGGCAGCACTGTTCTATGGCGCTGTGCAACAACTGCAGTTCTTTGAAAACATTTGAGTTTCAAAGAGAAAGATTTAGCTCTGATAACCGTCACAACTGTAGAAGTTATACTAAGTTGACAGAAGTGAGTCACCTTTACAAAATTCTTCTCACGCAGCAAGTAAGCTGACTCAATTGTGTCAAAAAGTTAATGGGCTTTTGTTGTACCGATCCATAAATGCATGAATACTTGCATAGTTTATGGTTTCAAAATACTCCCTTTGGTAATAATAGAACTTTTGTTCAAGTGTTTAAAAGTTTTTCTAGTTATTGTTGGGTGGTTTTTTTGTAGCTTACAGTATCCCACTAGCACAGAAAATAAATCCCTACCCATTTACAGAACAACGGGGACATCTACTAACATGCCCTGGAGGATACATCCCTCTGCAGATGGACAAAAGCTGTTTCTTGCAGTACTGTTGCTGGGTGAAAGCTGGAAGTTCCCAGTGACTTTGAGGCAGTCAGTCCTGGGCAGCAGAAATGGAGTCACTTCTGTTATCATCCAGAGCGATACGGGAGTTGTGTGTGTTTGAATCATCTGAGATCGTGACGTCTATTGTGTTTGCACGCTGGCCATACACTTTCATCTCTTAGAACTCAAATCTTGTGTGATAACATTTACATATATTTGGTCTGTGGAGAAATACTCAACTGTGTCTTGTTAATGTAAAGCTCATAAAATAAGGACAGTGGATTGTGTGTGCTGGAAGATATAAGAAATGACCTGCCAGCTAGATCAGAAGCAGGCGTGTTGTCTTCCCCCTGGTGTGCCAAATTCATATATCAGTTGCAATGTGTCATGCTTTTATTAATAATACACAGTGGCTGTGCTATTCCAAGACTGTGTTATCACTGCAGCTTCTTGTATGTCAGCGCTGAGGTATTCCATATGTATTCCACCCATCTCCTTCATGTTTTGCATGGTATTATGGGAAGGACAGCAATTCACTGGGCTGTGGCTCCACGTAGCTGATATACTACCTTGAGAATCCAATCCAAAGAGCCGTAGCAGTATTCAGTCTTGCCCTTGTATGGACTGATATTCCAGAACGTTGAATGGGACACACTCGTGGAGAGGACGGGGCAAGACAGTGGAGTAGGAAGGCTCCCTGTTTGTGTGGCATCAGGGATGGACTCTGGGTATGCCCCATGTGAATGACAAAGCAAAAGACATCCATGCCTTTGGATTTTAGGCTCTTGCCAGACAGGTGAACTTCAGCAGTGTGCTTATTTAAATTATTAGGAAATGTCCTACATTTATTTAGGTTGGCATGGCTAGTAAAACCATGTTGATTTTCATAGTCATCTGTCAAGTTTTGTCAAGTTTTGAAAAAGAAGGGCCACATGGATTTAAGGAATAGCCTGTTTCTCAAAAATGCAGAAAGAAATCAGGATACTCCACATAGCCAGAATATCATACTAAATATAACGGTGCTGAGCATTCATACAGAGGGTTTCAAGTTTAAATGCTGCACTGCAGCCTAGGATGCTCAAGGCCAGACGTCCCCACTGTGTAACATGATCGCTTCTTTCCACCAGTGCCAGACCAGCTCCCAGCCCAGGACCTGCTAGTGGGTCACTTGGTTACCTGACCTAGATAAGATGTCCTGCACAAAACCCACCTTTTTGGCACGCCATGTGCAACTTGTCTTCTCCTGCATAGACTATTGCATCTGCCTGATGTAGATGCCTACTGTAGCAATGTAGACATTGGCTACAGTATTTTCAAACTACTGTGTTGGTTGTTCCTGTGAGAAGGGCTGGAAAGTGGTGGGGTTGGCACGGAGGTCCTCTGGGGCTGCCGCTTCAGCCACAAGTGCAGCACATGGGGCACAGCTCTATTGAGAAGCCTACACGCAGAGATGGAAAGGGAGATCATCCAACCCCTGGCAGCAATGGGCCCGCCTTCTGCAAGATGTCAGCTCAAGATGCAGTTAAGTGGGAGTCTGAGGGAAAGTGCCAGAAATACCCGAGGTGAGCTGGGAGAGACTGAGTCCTGCTGCACTGCTCCTACCTGGGCAGGAGAGACTCTGGTGTTTGGGTCTTTGTGGAGATTTCATACCTTTTGGGTCACCATTACTCTTCAGGCAAACTCTCCACACCCATTGAGTGAGCACCTGGCTCTGAAGGGCCCAGGTGGGAAAGGCAGAAGTGAGAGCCCATGTGAGGGCCGGATTGCTGTATGGTGACACACCACACCATTGTAGCTCGGTGGCTGTGGCCCCACATCAAGAGGCCCGTCTTTCAGCATGTTTTATGCCCTATGGTTGCTAGGGAGGTCCAACAAGTCCTGTGCTTAAGTGACAAGGAAAGCTGGCCAAATGCCCCTCTCCACACTGTAGCTCAGCTCTGCCCAGTCCTGCTGGTATGATCCTACACAAACCCACTCTTTTCTTGACCCCCTTCATCCCACACCTGGGAATAGGGTTTTACAGCTGGTGGAAGATGCACAAACACGCTATATTCAGGGAGCCCCTGGGTGTTTTGTGTCCCTTTGCTTTTCTTGCCAGATAGGATGTTCTGTCACCAGTGCTGTCTGAGGCCTGGTGATCTTGGGGAGCTGTCTGACAACACTGTTGTTTGTTGGTGTCAGGACAGCTGAAAGTATGGCCCAATTTAGTGTACGCCCCGAGCCCTCACAAGGTAATTGCCTTCAGATTTTCTTATGTATTATACCCTGGTGGATGGAAGCACTGTGCACTGCAGACACTGTCTGCCATGAAGCTGGATCTACTGCTCAGAGAACGAGACCAACAGAGGAATTGCATCTCACTGACCTGCAAGTCAGGTAGAAAGGGCTGATGGAAAACCAGGTTCCTTGACTGCGACAGGCAGAAGACAGCCTGCAAAGGTTCAAGGCTCCCACAGGCCACCTCCTAATTTCACAGCAGCCTCCCTAAAACACCTGACAGGATGGTGACCTGATCCTCTTAACCAATGGTGAGGTGGTGTCTGAGGGAGTGAACAAGAAGGGAACCTTCAGAGCTGCAGGATGGGGCCTGGCCACTTCCTGTGCTCAGTGTTTAGGGACTCTCAGATCCACACCAGTTGGAGCTTCACCTTCTCATCCCTCTCCCTGCAAACCTACCTGCCTGCCCCAAGGGGCAGCTGCTGATGGGCAAGAGCAAATGTACAAAAATGCACATTGACCCTGTCCAGGAGAAGATTGCTGAGCCTTGCTATGCCCTTGGAAATGAATGCTTTGACTTCATTTTGGAAGTGCTGACAGAGAATGAGTGCAGGTTATCTGGGGAGGATGCAAACCAGGCCATCTGTGCCCACTGGAGTGGATAATGTCCTGAGGTTGGTGAGAGGCGGGGGAGGCTGGGTCTCAGGAGGTTCTTCTTTATACTTCATTTACTACCTGTTGATTTGTATCTGGCTGGGGTCTGAGCACGCATGCATGATTCATGCTCACGTGGGCAGGTGGGAGCGGCTCCATGATTTTCTTCTGAATCACTCCATGCTGTCACCAGACCACGTTTTAGCAGCCACGTGCATGTGAGACCCAGTGGGCCTGGTGGGAACAGGCTGGTACAACTTTTCTTAGTTCTCTGGTAACAGCGACAGGGCCTGAGGGAGCAGCATGGAGCTGTCAGGGGAGGGTCAGGTGGGGGTTAGGAAGATGTTCTTCACCAGAGGGCAGTGGGCATGGAACAGGCTGCCCAGGGCAGTGGGCACAACCCCAGGCTGCTGGAGTTCAAAGAGTGCTTGGACAATGCTCTCAGACATAGGGCTTGAATAGTAGTCCCGTGAGGAGCCAGGAGCTGGACTTGGTGGTCCCTGTGGGTCCCTTCCCACTCGTGATATGCTATGATTCTGTTTCTGTTAATCTTTCAGTCAGTTCTGACCTGTCTAATATAAACCCATCGGCTGCCTCTGTCACATTCCAGCAGCTGGCAGGAGCACGTGCAAGCTGAAGCGCAAGGAAGAGCAGTGAAGCAATGCTGCCCACCAGCACCCCGGCATGGCCATGGAGTGCGACCTGTCCCTCCCACAGAGCTTTGCAGCTCTGCCAGCATGGGGTGGCATTCCTCTTTAGGAAGCTGGTACTGTTTATCAGTTAGGGGTTTGTTTTGTGGGCTTTTTCTTCTCGATAGAGAACTCCGTGGAGATGTTGAAATTCATGCTTCTTGACAGGAGTTTGGCTAAAAGCTCTCTGTCACATAAACCACAAGCAGTTTTAGCATGAGTTGGAGCCAATCACTTTACCAAAGTGTTTCAGAGCAGGCTGTGCTGACTGCATGGGGAGGTTTCAGAGCAACACTGCTGCAGTTGGATTTGCTTTTGCAAACCGTTTCTTGGGGCTTGAAGACAAAATATTTGCACCTAGCAATTGCCATTTTCTGCTTGACAAGCCTCCAGGAGACTGCAACAGGTTTTGTAAATGTGGTTTATTTTGCCTGTGTCCTGGCCAAAGAGCAATACCCACGCCTGGGTGAATCGGTGCAGAGATGCTGAGTCTGAAATATGTGGTGCAGTATCTGCCTGTCCCTGGTGCTGGCACTGCGTCTTTGATGCTGGGCCCCTTTTTCTACACAGGCTAAAAGAGAATTTAATGTTGATGTTATCAGAGCAGATAGCCCATGTGGTGTCAGAGGTGATGCAGGCAGTACCTGGCTGCTTTTTCTTCCTTTTAAATCTCAAAGTGCTTCTCTGGGCTGAATGGCCATCAGGTCACTGAGCGCGGCTCTCCTCCAGCCTGCTGGTATTCAAGCCTAATACTGTGCACCCTCAGCTGAACAGCTGATGGGCTCATCAGCCAACTCCTTGCAATGCTGCAGGCTCCCACCAAACCTCACTGCACCTGCCCACAAATCCAGGGGCTGCTTGGGTGCTGCATCGTGGCAGATGAAGGGGCAGGAGAGCTGGGAGATGTTTGTGCTGTTTGGATGAAACAGGGAAGCTCAGGAGCCAAGCGTGGTGGTGAGGACCTTTGCCAGGGGTTGCCTGCCATCTGCTGGCAAATCCCACGGGATGGATGGAGCCTGGGTGGGGTACTGTGAGAGGAAAGCTGTGGTGGTGTTAATACTTGGTGCTGTTCTGGTGGGACTATGGGTGCAGGGCCTGCCAGGGCGATGCTCCCAGCTGACGAGGCTGGTGGCTGCGTTAGCATCCACCCTCTTCCGTAACCCCATTTCTGGTGCCTCTGTGAAAAGCCAAACTCAACACTGCCTGCCTTGGTACTGGGTTTTGTTTTTATTTCCCTGATCCCTTCTATTTTTCCTTCCAGGATTGAAATAGGATGGGTTTTGTGGCTGGAGTAATGATGGACAGTGGTTGCAAGCAGGGCCAGTTGTGCGAGACAGCTTTTGGTGAGGTTTTTGGGAAGTCTGTGGCACTCCAGTACACCTGTCCGTGAAAAACCAGCCAGTGTTCTACCCTCTTTCCTACGTTTTGAGCCACCTCTGAATTGAAGCCACATGTGGGCAGCTCAGAAATGAAGCCAGGAGCAGTGCTGGTGCTGTCAGACAGGCGTCCCCAGGTATCACATCTGGCTGCTTTAGCTCCAAGGTTACAGGGACAGGTACCTGGCATGCTTTTTAGTACATCTTAACCAGTCCATCTGACTCTCTTGCACTGGGAGCACTGCACAATGTAAGATAACTCTGCCATTCTTGCTTAATGTCAGGAGGAAACTAATGGCAGGTTGTTACAAAAAATACCTGTGCGGTGAAGTGCTGGTTTCATTTGCTTGTTTGTTTAACCTGAACTGTTGCATGTGTTTGTTGGTGCCAGATTGTTTTGGTCCGCTTGCTGTATGACTGAACACTGGTTTGTTTACCTTAAAGATACATCCTGATACACTGCCTGTTGAAACTGCTGAGTAACGCAGAACCATAGAATCATAGAATGGCTTGGGGTGGAAGGGACCTCAAAGATCATTTAGTCCCATGGGCAGGATTCCCACCCACTAGATCAGACTGCCCAGGAACCTATCAACCCTGGCGTTGAACTCCAGCTGTGTATCAGCAGCTCAGTGAGCCCACGTACCAGTGAGAGGTGAAAAGGATGCTCAGAATTTGCCCAAGACATGGACACCTGGCATTGCAGCTCTCTGGGGAAGTTCAGTGTTGGGAAAAGAAGCTGCAGCTCTGCTCAGCGTGCCTGCTGCACATTTATGGAGCTGCAACTTTTGCTCTTCTTTTGCTTTTCTTCACATTAGCCCTGCAGAGCAGTGGTTTCAGGGTGGCCATAACACAAGATACACAGCTCCTTGAAAGGTTGTTTGCGTGGGAGTTTTGGTGCTGCGCCTGCTGAGAGCGCAGCCCTCACAGCAAAACAGCATCTGCAAGCAAACGTGCAGAGCAGCAGCAGCACAGCCTCATCTTGGAAGGAAATTAGCAATGTAATATTCTGCATGGGGCAGCCAGGACTTGTAGGTGCTCTGTAATAATGACAATGATAATTAATAATAAATCTGATGCTGAGGTGGTGCGGTGAGTGCCCAGT